>PNEQ01071937.1:0-26340 GCA_003012365.1 Medauroidea extradentata
AAGTTTAACGTAACATTTCAAGTCTGTTCACAAAACATCATGGGAATCCATGCCATCGCACACAACTACCAGGTAACCTCCATTAAACTATAGTTATGCACTAGGCGAAAGTATGTCCATGGAAATTTCCACTCGGGAAAAAACTGCGTCGTAACCAGAGACGTTAACTGCCGCTGATGTCAAGTTGACACCGTCACATTATATTCGATTGCGAAGAAACTCAGGTGAGTTGTGAGTGAACCCGCGAAGGTTTCTCTTAAAACGGGCGTAAAACTGGGTAGAGGGACAGAATGCGCATTGCAACGTATGCCGGGGTAGCTAGTAGCTTGTAAACAGTAAGTCGAAGATGTGTTTTCAGTTTGTCTGTGAGCGAATATAATGGATATTGACTTAATATTGCATTCCTCCAAATATATTTAGAAATTACTTTATCTTTCAATCAGGGTCGGTTTTACCACTAGGCCGGGCCTAGGTCGCAACTTTCACAAGTGCGAAGGGAACATGTGAAGAATTTCCCATCACTTTCAATGTGGTGACAAGTAAAAATATTTTAAATGGCTTTACTTTTGGCATTATTGATTTGCTGTCTCTGTTAGTATTACCTGCTCTATGGCCAATCTAGCTATTTATTGTCAAATAACTGCGTTACAATGAAGCTGGATTATTGTTGTGTTATTACTATTATTATACATAACGAGAGGACAGAGCAGAGTAATTTTAAATAATGTGGTGTTGAAAACTGTGAAGGCAGTGGCGTAGCGTGGCTGTGCTCCAAAGTGTGCGGTATTAGCAGCGACTATCTGCTTTCAGCAGTTGTGTTGTTGCAGAGACCAAGGTGTATATATTATAGCTTTCCTCTTGTACACTACTGGTTGTGGAGTGTTCCTGACCATACAAGTCAAATGGTTCCTCAGACAACTCAGTGTTGTGTATAGTCACTGCTGATCACCGCACACCTTGGAACACTCCACACGACGCCCCTGAAGGAAGGATGGAAAACAGGCTGCGGGGGAGCTTAGGCTGACATGCCTAGGGCGCCTAGGAGCATAAGTCCGGCCATGCTTTCTATGTTCAAACACTATTCAGAGTGTAACAATGTCGAGTTTTAAGTAGCGTTGAATTCCAGGGTAGAGTTACTCCCTCTGTACTTACTTTGCAGAAAAAAACACATTTTCCACTTACGGTGCTTTTTTGTGAGCTATCGCCACGAAAAATTAACGTATCCCTTCCTAACTCATCCTGTGATTTTGTCGCGACAACTTTTTTGCACCATTTTGTTTCAATGCCTCACAAGCAGACCTGCAGATTTGCTTCATGGTTATTGGCAGAGTCTCTTTGCTCAAGCTTGTCTCTCATTTGACTCCACCAATCAGAATACGGCTATAGTGACAATACACGTCTGATATAGGGCGTTCTGGATAAAGTGAGCACTAAAAATTTTACCTTTGAAAAATGTCACTAGCCGTTACTGCGTATAATTCAACATTAACTATAGCATCATTACTGCTTGTATGGTTGGCAGCGAATTTACTGAAAATAGTTCCGTGTATTTTTGTATTTAAATTCAACAATACTGAAACAAAATCAACCCAAATCGATATACTTGTATTTTATATATTTATTAAACTTTTTTTTTCATCAAATTATAAAGGTACACCTACGGATTGCACATTTTATCTTACACGCGCAAACATCAAGTGACGTGGTCAAAGAGGTTAGACTTTTCATGTCGTTAGCCGTTACGCGCGGAAATATAATAATTGGCTGAAAATAGAACTTTAGTAGGGCTTTTTTGAGTGCTCACTTTATCCCGAACCGCCTATATCCATCAGTAGAACCCCAAGACTAGTAAAAATTAAAACATCCAATCACTGACCGTGAAGCGGAGAAACTGGTGTTTACAGAAGGCATTGAAATCAAATGGTGCAAAAATCTTAAAAAATCGTAGCTCTAATAATGTCTCGTCAAAGTCAAAATTTGCATGTTACTGTTTTTAGGACGTTACTGAAACCAACTCGCACACCAAACTGGAAAAAATCCACGATGAATAATGATGTTGTAAGGTCCCATATAAAAACCACAAAATATAATATTTTTGTATTTTTAAAAATTATTTAATGTTTCAAATTTTTATTTAAAATTTCAACTTTTTAATTTAAAAACAAAAATATTTTATTTTTTGTTCTTACGCAGGAGAACTTGTAGCCTGCAAGATCGTTATTCACTGTGAATTTCCTCAGTTTGGTGTGTCAGTTGGTGTTAGTGTCGTATTTAAAAACGTAACATGAAAATGGTGACTTAGTCACAGTGCAAAAATTATGATAGACAAAATTATGTTTTCCAAAAGAAAAATGTAGCATTCAAACGTTTGTACTGTGTAGTGGTGAAACACATGCGTAAGTATAGTTGTGTGGTGCTGGCTGGAGAACTGTGGACCGCATGGAGCCTCCAGCGAGGACGGGCTGGAGGCTGGGGTCTGCTGGTGTTCAGCCTGTGCTTTATCTCCCCTCCCTCACGCCCTCCTCCCACCATCTCTCCAGCACATTCCACAACCTCCAGCATCACGCAACCTGCTAGGTGAGCGCTGGAAACTCCGTAATTGGACTGAGTTATTTGTTTTATCCTTTTATTCCTGTAGGGAAAACAAGGAGTTAAACTTTGGTGCCCTTATTTATTTTAAGTGCGTCACCTACCTGGAGCTGCTTTGCTTGTTCGCGTCCCGTTGGCGAAGAGGTATATAAATATCGTGGTGTATAGCCTGTTTATGTTAAACTGAACACTCTTCAACATTTATAATAACAAAAAAGTGTATTTTATTGGGGACAAAAGTGATTAGTTTTCAGTGTGGTGAAACGTTTACATTGGTTTTTAGTTTCACGATAGTTTTCATACTGAAAATAGTAAAGATGAATGCGATGTAGCGGAAAGGAAAGCAGTGTTCAGTTGATCGTGAACAGTGCATAAGGAGGTCCAGGCCAGCGTATCACATCCTGAACTGCAGGTTTACGACTGGGCGCATCTGCTGGCCCTGGAGGAGGAGCGGGTCCAGCTCTGCATCCTGGAGAGGGGAACTATGCCGTAAGGCGGCCGCCTACCCCACGCTTCAAATGCGTTGCAGTGTGTTAGTAAACAGGGTTTTTTTCTACGAAAATATTCCACGTGTACTCCTTGTGCCAACGTACGAAAAGAAAACAAACTTCAGACAAGGTCGGAACCTCAATGTTAAGACGCCACGCTCATTAAAAATACTGTTTCTAAGCCCTCCAACATGGCTAAAAGTGCCTTTTCTGACTTCCGTACTTCAAAATGTACTTACCGAATGTATATGAAACTCAGATTGCGACCTGCGCTGAACTCAGTTGCAGACTTTTCACCAATAATATTATATGGTGACCGCTTAATGTCCTATAGTAAAAATCATTCGGCGGGAAGCTTGCACTCTAGTTCAGCGCTTGGCTCATTGAGGTGACACGGCATTTGATGCGCGCTTCAAGGTCGACCTTACTGCTCCGTCGCTTTAGAGCCTCTCACGCGTGTTAGAGACTCTGAAATGACGGAGAAATAAGGGCGACCTCGAAGCGTGCATCAAAAGCCGCGTCGCCTCAACGAGCCAAGTCCTGAATTAACGTGCATACATCCCGCCGAACAGTGTTTACTATGTGACTTTAACTTTACTGGTGGAAAGTCTGTTGTAAAGTTCAGTGCAGGTCGCAATCTGAGTTTCACATACATTCGGTAAGTACACTCCGAAGTACCGGCAGTCTGAAAAGGCTGCAGTTTTTAGCCACGTTGGAGGGCTTAAAAACAATGCTGTAATGAGCGAAGTGCCTTAAAAATGAGGTTCTGACCTTGTCTGAAGTTTGTTTTCTTTTAGTACGTTGGCACAAAGGGCTCACGTAGAATTGTTTCGTAGAAAAAAACTGTTTACGGGCACGCTGCAACACATTTGAAGCGTGAGGTAGGCGGCCGCCGTAAAACACAGTTAGGCCTACACCCACACTCCAAGCCAAAACGGGGGAGTGGTCCGAGGGTTCTCCTTCGGAAAAAAGTTTCACTTTCAGGTGCTAAATGGTGCTATTAAAGGAGTTTTCACGCTGGGAAAAAATTAATATACCATTTAATTGTAATAATTTGGGGATACAATATTCTTTAAAATTGAAAACCTTTGTTCTGATATAAAATTAATTCGGTACATAATTGAGGAGTTACCATTCAAAAGGGGCTAAGTACCATTTTCGACAAAAATGAGCTAGGTACATAAAAACGTGCTAAAACATTAGGTTGAAGACTGTTATCTCCTAGTGATATTCATGCGCGCCGTACATCAACACAACTCGATGGTTGGAGTAACATCAACGCACTGTAGTTCATTGATAAAGTATATATTGATGTTCATAAGTGTTTTGGATTAATTACTGTTCAATTGCTTCTATTTACTACTTTACTATTATAAAAAATATGTGAACGCATTTGGGTAGTTCATTGTTCATTTGTTTGTCGCAATATACTGTTTTCGTCATCATCTCGAAACTTACATTTCGACACTTAGCCCCTTATGAATGTTAAGTCCTCAATTCTTCTAGATGTTGAGCGCTGACCAAAATCTCTCACTCACTCACCCACTCTAGGCTAATATAAACTTATTTAAGCTAATCCGAACGAATTTAAATTAACGTGAACTAATTGTTACGACGCACCGCGGCGGAAGATGAATGCTCACTCAAATGCGCACCAGGAGTCGCGCATGTGCGAGAAACTTTTTGAGACGTAGTTGCATTTCTCCTGCTAGATTGTTTTCAGGGAGGTGAGTGTCCCCGACAAAGGAGTGATACGGGTGACACTGCTACGCGCAAGCTGCTAACGTGACGCACAGTGATTCTGTGGGGCCGCTGGAACTACGGGACTTTACGGTGAACCTGTCATTAAGGATGTTCATGTGACAAAACTACATCTCTAAATATAAAAATGAAAGCTGACTGATTGACTGACTGACATATCAAACTGCAGCCCAAACCACTAGACCTAGAATCGTGAAATGTTTTGTGGGGGTTCCCTTCAGGTCGTTGGCGAGCACTAAGAAGGGATTTTTCGAAATTCGACCTCTAAGGGGGGGAAAAGGGGTGAAATGTGTTTCCGAAGAAACGTCGATAGAGCTCGAACCCGACGGCCAATCATCGTGATTTTTACTTTAATAGGACACTCATAAAAATGCATATTAGCCAATTTAAGGATTTCGCGAAGTTCAACTTTTAAGGGGCTGAAAAGACCTTAAATGTGTTTCCAATCAACTATCGATATCTATCGAACCCTTCGGAATAGAGAGTTGATATTCTCTTCAAAATATTGCTAACTTAAATACCCAAAAAGTATTTTTAGGTTTTTTTTGAAATTCGACCCCCAGGCAGTAAAAAGAGGCAAAATGTGTTTTTAATGAATCGTCTATATCTTTGAAACACAATTGGCTATCGTCGTGATTTTAACTTTAATTGGTTACTTTTACAAATGTCCATGACAGGACTCAAAGACGTTTCGAAATTCTTTATTTAAATTGTGAAAATACGTCAAATGTGTTCTCGATTATCCTTCCATATCTATCGAATCAATCGAGATATTGAAGTGCTCTTTGCTTTAAATTGGTGCTTTTGTAAATATCCCAAGTGCCATTTAAAATATATTTTCTGAATTAGGCCCTAAACTGGTTAAAAAAGGGGTAATATGAGTTTTCGACTCACATTCGATATATATCGATCCCATAGTTTTTTATATAGCGACGTGATTTTTGTTTAGGATTGATGCTTACTCAAATACCTAAAAAGCAACTTCAGGAATTTTCGAAATTCGCCACCTAAGGACGTGAAAAGGGGTGAAACATGGTGAAAAGCGATTTCAATTAATCGTCAATATATCTTGAACCCAGCGGGCTAATGTTGTGTTTTTACGTCCACGAGATACCAATAAAGTATTCTAAAACGTGATTCAAGGGTTTTTCGAAATTTACTCTCTTAAGTGGTGAAAAGACCTTGAACGTGTTTTAGATAAATCCTCGATATCTATCGAACCCTTATATACAATTGATTTTTGTTTCAGGATGAAGATTACAGAAATTATCGCAAAACCGTTTTCAGATTTTTCGAAATTCGATTTCTCAATACTGTGCAGGGGTGATATGTGATTTTTAGTGAATGATCTATTTTGATTCGACTGAACGGGCTAGCGATGTGATTTACACTTCAGTTGGATGCTTATACAAATGTCTAAGATGTAAATTTAAAATATTTCGAAATTCGACACCCAAAAGGGTGAAAAAGCACAAAATTTATTTTCCATCAACCCACGATATCTATCTAACTAGAAGCGATATTGAGGTGTTGTTCGCGTCAGAGTGATGCTTACGTAAATATTTAAAATATATGTATGTATTTTTTTTTCTTTATAAGAAACGTGATTATTAAGAATAAAACTTAGTTGGTCAAGGCAGACGATCCGAAAAATAGGAACGAGCAGCGAGAAGCAACCTATACAGGAGTTTCACGCTACAGTAACCTATAGAGACATGACATTGTACAACCTCTATGAGCCCAGGACACAGATATATTTTTTTTTTAATAAATTTTATTTTTATGAATTATTTCGACGTTACGTGACGCAGTTGTTTGTTACTCAGTTTTAAATTCCGGGAGGTTCTGAGCTCGAATTCTGTTAAAAGCTGCGTGCAAACGTTCAATTCTGACACACAAAAACTACAAGGCAGATCGAATTAGTGCAATTTACATGTAGTCTTTAAAAGGGGTAAAATTGCAGTTCGCTTTCTTCTTAGGTTCCTCTACAATATCAGCTGACATATCGTCGGTATACTGCCAAAAGTGATTAAGTCATAAATGATATTTCGTTTAAAAACAGTATTAAATTGTAGATATTAACAAAAATGTGGTATGTTACTATACTGTGACACAGCAGTACGAAACGACGAATAGACTTTAAACTTGGGCAATTGTTCGTGAACAACATATACATATTCCTAGCATTTATATAATTTTATCTCATTTTGACTTTGTCACTTTTGGCAGTAAACCGACGATATATCATCTCACTAATCTCAGGTTTGGGGCACCAAATACGTTTCCGCGAAACCTTTACCCTTTGAAACTTTGTAATGTCAATAAAGTTAAAGTGAATATTTTGAAAATATATAATTGAGGGCACCGTCACCAATGGTTGTGCACAGGGTAAACAGATGTTTTTCATCCGATTAACCTCTTACCTTTAGGTGTCTTACTACCCCACAACGTTAAATAGGCAAGGCTTTAAATAAGGCCCAGGCGAAGTCGCTGTTAGTGGCAGGGACAAACTTAAGACTGATTTTCGCGTGGACAGCTATAGCTACTTATCCTGCTGCAGAATTAGTTCAACTAGCCGCTTGACCATTCTAACACTTGATGACTGAAGTACCAATCTTGTGTACAAAGAGGTTTTTAAAATAAAGTAAATATTATCAGTTACGAATAATACTCGTGAGCAAAGCCGCGGAGGACTGCTAGTAATTTTATATTTGTACGACATACTGTTGGTTTTGCAGAATTTACTTGTGACTGCTTGTAAACATTTTTTGGCTCTCGTAGTTTTCTCGTAGCTGCATCATGTCAAAGTTAATATTTGGAAGCTACGGGAACATAGGAATAGCAAAAACCAACTGCTTTAAGCGAATGATATAATTTACACTCAAATTAGATAGCATGGACCAGAATGCTAACAGTTTTAAAAACACACATGAGTCCTTTTACATTTTTTTTTTTTTTTTTTTTTTTTTTTTTAATTTTTCAATCGCCAGCATTACGAAACAGTTCCTTTCTAATTTAATAACAGCGAGCTAAAGTAATTGCGCCTAAAATCGTTTAGGCTAATGTAATTTTGCCTAAAGTCGTTTTGCCTACGATTAGGTGAAACATTTTTAGGCGAAACGACGGGTACCCATTTGCACGTTATACTGTCTGTCTGGAAAATTACTGTGTTTTGATTCGTCTCATCGTTGTGACGTTTTTTTTTTTCTGTTTGTGTCTGATATTCACTGTGTTTTTTGTTTCGTCTCATCGTTGTGTTGCATGTTAACATAGGTTTCTTTTTTTTATTTAATTTATTATCTGTTTATTCAATTTTTTATTTGACCCGATTCCATTGTTTGGAATTTCATGTTGTGTATGTATCCCGTTGACTAAAGCGTATTGTGCTTATTTATGTTTTATATTATTTGGTTAGTTTTCTTTGACAGTCATCTATATCACAATGGAGTATGTCCAAGCAACTAAATGCACTCCCATTGCACAGTTATTTCAAAGATCACCCATTTACAAGTTATCATTCGTAAACGTACATATATTTTTATACTGTATTCGTACGAATATGCCTCGCCGAACAGACTGATAATGTGCGTATATAAATGCACAGACTTTTTTTTTGTTTACACTCTGAATACGAGTGGGGCGTGATTTATTAAAAAGGTTAATAACATCTTAAGTAAAATTAAATTTTAGTGATTCTTATTAAGCTCTTGATAAACGGCACTTGAATAGTCTGGAAAAATAAATTCAAGACAGTTTGCAATCAAAAGTTTGTATAAATGTGCGTATGCATTTTCCAAGTAATTCATCGTTTGCTCGCAAAAAAATTGATTAATACTAGTTTTGGTAAGGAAAACTATGAAATACGCCTTAAAATGCGATCTTTTACCTTTGTTTAGCTTTGTTTCGTCACATGTGGACGGGCGGACATAGTCATCTAACATGACCACATTTCCTGGGAGAGAGAGAGAGAGAGAGAGAGAGAAAGAGATTGAGTGCGCGTGTGTGTGTTGACAAAAAAACTTACTTTTACGAAGATCATAATTTTCTTCTTGCTACGATAACGTGACGATAAACACCGTCCCGAGAAAGATTATGGAGATAGCGCGCAAACCGGTTTTTTGAAGACAGATTAAACTTTAATGTGTTGCCGCCAAGCCAGCAGTCTGGTGTTTTTCCGTGCGCTACAGAATAGCCTTCTCTTTATCTTTGCCTCTGCCGTTTATGTTAAACCTACGTTCATTAGCTCGTACCAGACATTTGCTTGAGACGGTGTCCTCGTATATATTGAGCCACAGGTGTGACACTAATGTAAATAAAGCACTTTAGCTGTGCTTTGTAATTTTTCAGAAATCCTAGGACGAAGTATGTTAAAGAACCTATAAGGTTATATACGAATAATAGTGACGTGATCATTAGGCCGTTAAGGGTAAAATATTTCAATCCGGATTGAACCTGGAGTGGACTGAGGAATCCAGATTGAGATACGACTATAAACACTTTGCTGTAGATTGAAGTAGGAGTGGAGCGAGATAAACCACTCCACTTGTTGAGGTGGACTGGAGTGAAGAATCTGGATTGAGAGTTACTGTAAAACACATACTGGGCTGGAAAGAAAATGCGCGGTACCTAGCTACCGTCATATTGCTTTGTTATGTGTTGTCGTAAGGTTAATTCTACTGCAGGTTAGAAACATCATTATTAAAAGTTTGCCACAGGGACAATTTCTGCTGCTTGAGCGCTAGTATCGCTAATGGGTGTAAACTAACCAATCACAGAGCTTTCCTGAATTTTAAGTTACTTGAGCGAAAATGCAGGGTATCTGCTTACAAGTTAACGTCTGAGGCTTTCATAGCGTAGTTAATTATCTGAACAAGAGTGGAACGTACACACACTCGCCCGGGTGCTGGGACTCTACAGCACGAGAGGTCAAGGAGGCGAGGGAATTGTGGGAAATGAGCGGGGGAAGGGGAAGTGAAGGTCACTTGTCAATTCGCGCAGAGCACACACTCCCTGCTTCCCCCCTCCCTGACAAATCTCTTCGCTTATACAACCAACTATGACATAGGGGACAATGAGCATGATGTACAAGCAAACACTGAGGAGGCATTTAAAATTATAGATCGCTTTGTGTCTAAACTTAATATTAACAAAGCCTTTGAAAATTGAATCTTGAAACTTGACTTCCCTAAAATGTGGAAGTACTTTGCGCTGAACATTCCACAGGAAATTCTGGGAAATACCTTCCACCCTGATGAAAATAACTGGAGTGGCCACCCTCTAATTGCATAAAGTTTCTTAGAATCAGAACATTCAAACATTCGGTTAAAATTATTTGAGCTAAATGAATTATGGAAAAAAAAAAAAAAAAAAAAACTCTTGTTTTAACAATCTAGAACCTATCGTTTTCGTGAAATGCGTTGCAGCGAGTTGCGATTATTCTTTTTTTTGACGAAACTACTAGAGGCGCATTATATTTGTATATCTACGAAAATAACACACACTTCAAACTATGTCCCTATAGTTTATAATTTACAGGATTATTTAAAACTCAATTTTCAGGCCCGTCTAAATGGCCAAAAATGACTTTTCCAGACTGCCGTATCTGGGAAAATAACAACCGGATTTGAAAAACACAACTATAAAAACCAAAGTTAGACTGAACTATGCTACCTGTAAATAAAATAATGTGGTCAGTGGTCACCGCTTAAAATCCCACAGAAAAAAATGATAATAGTAATATATTGTACGCCAGATTAGTGGCTTGCGTGGAGAGGCGATAATACGTTACATATTTCGGTCAACTGCAAACTTACCACTCTTTCCTCACACACACAAACACATCCTATCTTGGGAGGCCCCTTGAGAGGACGTGGTACATAATTCAACGCTAAAAGCATTAATCTATAACTGTAAGTTTCTCGATGCCAGTTTGCGAAAATTTAAAAATAGCAATCCTAGACAGTAGTTTTAGTCAACGTTATAAACAAAATTATGTTTCCAGTGATACGAACTTCTGAGGCACAATCTCTGACGCCGGAACCTCGTGCATTTAACTGCGGCGCAAGTGATCACGCGTAACGAATTGGATTTAATATTTACTCATAAAGTTGGCAAATACCATTATCTAGGATTGTCATTGAGTATTTTATCCATATTGGCTTCGAAAAAGCGTTGAAATCAATTGATGTTTTCAGCGTTTATTTATCAATCACTCACTCTTAAGAGGAGTCCTCGACTGGCACATGGACGGCGTTGCAGCATGTCACGCGTATCATTTTTTACGCGAAACAGCTTAACTTATTCTTGTTATGTTTATCTACGAAAAGAACACATACTTGAATCTATCCTTCCATGTTCTCAAAAATTCAGCACGCTTGTTGGAAACATGATTTCCGTGCCTCTCAAAATGGCTAAAAACGTGTTTTTTTAGACTGCTGTAACTCCGAAAATATTACCTAAGTGCAAAGCGAGAGGTATGCGTTGGTCTTTTATGCATACTATATAAAAATAAAGTATTAGTGCCATCGCCGAAAGTCCCATAGTAAAAAGTCTAGAAGGAAATCCTTGCATGCCAGTTTGGCGCGCTGCGAATAGAGGCGATATGCTTCACGTCAAGAGTGGGACACTGGCTCTTATCGCCACGCTGTTCCCACACGTCAAAGGTGGATATTCGACACCGGCGAAGACACGTTGTTTACTGTTAATGTGCACTGTCGCCTGTGTGCTGAGAACAACAAAACACACGTGTACGCAGTATTGCCTATTGTGTAGGCTCTGTATCACTAAGGGCGATAAAATACTCTCATAACGTCTTATCCTAGTCTGTAGGCGCGAGTGACTGAACTCACTGATCTATACAGATCCAATGGCAGTGGCTAGGCGGCCTCCAAAAGTTTTATCCCTATCAGGTTAGGAGAAGTTCTCGCCTGGGGAATGAACGGCGTTGTAGCGTATCATGCATATATTTATTTCAACTAGAAATTGAGTTCCGAATATGTTTACTCATTAAAAGAAACCATATCGCAAACTACAATCTTGTTTCTTTTCTTTTTTTTTAATTACGACACTGCTGTTTATTAAAATGTTTCTGGTCCCCTCAAATTGGCTAAAAATGACTTACAAACTGCTTTGCCTGGAAAGAAAATACGAACACGATTCTTAAAACGAAAATATTGAAGCTTGTATTTGACTTTGTGTCATTCTTTACATAAGTAAAATTGCAGGGTGATTTTATTCATACTTTTTAACGTAACATACTTATTAAAATATTTGTAACTGGAATTTTCGTAATACTCTGACAAACCAATTCTGCTTCATGGCTATTGGCAGCGTGTGTTGTTATAGTAGCGTAATTGTAATTGGCTCAGTCAAATGATATACGACTCTTCACATACACACGCTGCCAATAACCATGACGCAGAATTGCAGATGTGCACGTAAGACACTGAAACAAACTGAGGCAAAATTCTTTTCGCGAAAAACAGGGGTCCCTAGTCATTGTTTGAGATCTCGCGAAAAATTTGTGTGCCAACATATGTTTGAAAACACTGTGCGGTTTCTTGCGAGATGTTTGGTTACGTCTGACACAACGTAGCTGCCTACAGACCAACTATAGGCATCAAATTTATAATAGCGGGATTCTTATTGGCTCAGTCAAATAGAGTAATAGCTCTACGTACAAGCGATAGCCAGTAATATTTTCGTTAACTGAACGTACGTTGAAACACAACAAACAGTCAAGTTTTCCAGCGATTATTTAACATCATTAGGTATTTGGTTAATCTGGCCTCCAACTGTCAACTCCAACCATCAGTTGTGCCAGAGGCCTAAGAGGAAGCGACTTGGACACGGCAAGCTGAAGGGCAGGTCAGTACTGTGCCACAGCGTGGGACGGTTGGCATGAGAAACAAGAAGCAATTGTCGTAGCGAACGGTACGATAGGACAAGTCACGTGTAGCATACAGTGCCGCAAATAAATGTGCAACTATAGCAGTTCATGTTCGGTGCTGTTGTTAGACCATTCGCCTTCCACCAAGGCCATCCAGGTTCGTTTCCCGGCGGGGTCGGTCCCCGGATTTTCGCACGTGGGAATCGTTCCGGAAGATGTCGCTGATCAGCGGGTTTTCTCGGGAATCTCCCGTTCCCCCCCCCCCCCGACCTTTCATTCTGGCACTGTTCCATACTCACCTCATGTCACCCTTCACCAGCGCTCAGTCCTTGATGTTGAGCTTGACCAAAATTTCTGTCACTCTCTCTCAGTCTAGAAATATACAGGGAATGGCGTGACGCATATCCCAGTCAGCAGAAAAAACTTGCTACAAGCTTGTAGCAAGCTTGCCAATGCAAGCCAGTAACCTTGCAGCAAGCATGAAATGCAAGCCAATAAACTTGTTATAAGCCTGCTGCAAGGTGCCTAGTTTACACATTTCTATAGGTCATTCGGGATAAAGTGAGCACTAAAGATTTAACCTTTGAAAAAAATCACTAGCCGTTACTACATATAAGTCACCATTAGCAAAAGTTACTTTACTGCTTGTATGGTTGGTAGCGATTCGTCGCATGTAGTACCGTGTATTTTCCTACTTGAATACAACATTATTGTAAGAACATCAGATGAAATCGACCTGTCTGTATTTAATATACTTCAAAATATTTATTTATGATCTTATTGACATTCCTACTTACAGTACAATTAGACTCGATTGGCGGCAGGAGAATGTGACGCTGTCGTCGACCTCACGTCATCTTGGTCGTTACAGCTTGCGCCGCGCTTCAGTCAGTTCAAAGTTCCACCGACAGGTGGCATCAGAGGTAGGTTCTCGCCATGGCCTTGGTTCTCGCCGTTTTTTCGCCGCCCCGCCATTTGCATAATTTGCGTGTGTATATATTGTCTCTGCGTGTGTTAGTCCGTTGTGCGTATATACAGATTCAAAAGTATTGGAAATTACTATGAATATTATTGCCAAACTATGTGAAACCATCGGTATTCTGTAAATTATGTTTTACGTTTGCCAACCTAGAAACAACATACTTTTTATTTCACATATTAAGAAAATACGTTATTTATTGTTTCTGAAGTGGTGCGTCGTCGTTGTTCGTGGCAGTAGAACTGAACGAAACTTGAATTATTGAATTGCGTGTGTCATGTCTGTTTTTAGTGGCGGTTTTGAGTTACAAATTCAAATAAAATATGCCAGCATTTACGAGATCCGGAACGGCAATAGTGCATGTTGTTTAAATTAGTCGATGGAGAGAAACCAGCGTTATGAGACATAAACGCGCAGGTATTTATAACTAAGGTTACTTTTTAATATATTTTATATTCAGCCCCGTGCATTTAATGAGTAAGTATTGTAGCTAAAATGTATCGGAGAAGTTTAATGTAGTTGTAAACATTGGACGATCCTATGTAATTAAAGCACGTGGCAATATTGATGTTTACATGCAGCGGAAAGATATAAACTGGCAGAAAATAGAAATTAATCAGGGCTTTTTTGAGTGTTCACTTTATTCCGAATCACCTATAACTTGCTGCAAGCTTAATTTGCAAGACTGCTGCAAGTTTAATTTGCCAGCCTGAAGAATAAATGAAAATTTTATTTTCTGCAATATTTTCACTGTAATTCAAATTTACGTCTTAAATATTGCTTGTTCATCGACTTGTAATGTTACTTACTAAACATTAAATTTCGGCTCCTGTGCCAAGATTGGAACCACTGAACCACTTGCTTTCAAAGCAGGTATGCTAACCACTGGACTATTGCGAATACTTAAAAGTGGTGTAGTAGTGAGAGTCGATTGTAAGATAACGAACTTTGTTATGGAAATGCTGATGTTTGTGAATTTACTAACAACGGTAAGGATATCAGTTGACTTGTAGTTGTACATAAAATCGTAATAGTTGTTTTAGGTAGCATATGAAACAGTGTTACTTTTTAAAGCGCTTGTTCATTTACAAAGTTCAGTTTAAATCTCAAGTTCGATCATTATTAATGGCACAGAAAATATTTCACGAATTAAGATTGCTAAGGAAAATTTCAATGCAATATCAGCTTAGTATAGGGGACATGATGCTTGCAGCTTATCACATGACCAGTCTTGCTATGTAAGTGTAATTAAAGTCAAATACACCTTTGTCGCAAGCTTGGTTCAGGTTTGTAACAAGAGTTCTGAGCAAGCTTGCTATGACAAGTTAAATTAAAGTGAAATATAAACTTGCTGCAAGCTTGATTCAGGCTTGCAGCAAGTCTCGTGAGTAAGCTTGCTATGGCAAGCCAAAATCAAGCTGGCAAGTAGGCTTGCAGGAAGTCTGCTGCAAGTTGCCTAGTTGACATTTTTTTTATAGTTTTGCAAGCTTACGTACTAAACATCATTTAATGTTAACTTGTAAGAAATCAAGCTTAACACAAGTTTGCAAGAAGTTTAACTGCAAGCATTTTACTTAAATACACTTGCAGAAAGCTTGTTAAGCTAAATAATACCTACGCCAGCATAAAAGCTTAAGTCAAATGCAAGGCTTGTAGTAAGCCAACCGAAGCAAGTTTATAACTGAAAGTCAAATGCAAGGATTTCAGTAAGCTAACATGTTGTGTGGGATCTGAATAAAAACAATAAATTCGAGTTATTCTGAATCAGCGACGACTTGAATTGATACATCGGTAGAGCCACAAGTTATTTGCGAAAATATTTTTCGACATTTTGTCTCATTGCCTGACGTGCAAATTGGCAGCTCTACTTCAAGGTCATTGTCTTTATCCAGGCACGTCTCTCATTAAACTGCACCAATCAGAATAAGGTTATTGTAACACCATACCACCCCCTCCCCCAAGAGTTAAAACAACCAATCACTGAGCAAGAAGCATAACTGCGTATGTGCACATAGAAACCAAATGGCGCAAAATTCTTTTCACCACAAAATCTTGGCCATGTTCATTGGCGTGTGTGTATGTATGTATGTATGTATGTATGTATGTATGTATATATATATGTGTGTATATATATATATATATATATATATATATATATATATAAACCATGATATTGAGGAACTTAAATCGACAACATAACAGTATTTCGTACATGTAGCGAAATAGGAAACTCATTTCATTGTCAGTATTGTACAAAGCAAGAAGCTTTCACTTGTTTTCTGCTGATACAGCACTGTGAGTTCTGGGTGCTTATGTCCTGCACGGAAGTTTGTTAGTACTGCGACAGCCAAATAATTTTTGTACTTACCACAAAAATATATTGCTGTTGCCATTAACACCAAAACGTTTTTTTGTGTTTACTGTAATATATTATGACTGTCTGAATACTAACACAGTTTTTCTGTCAGTGTGAATTTACATAAACTCTTCTCATTGGCTCCTAAGGGAGAGTTAGTAAATCAAAATTATAAGTACTTTACGGATAAAATAATGACTTTAGTTGCACGACCTGAACAGAAAATTGATTGTGTACGTTGCGTATCATAATTTAGTATGGTTTAGATTTATTGTGAATAAAAATAACCGTCAAGTATAGCATGTGCACAAGTACTGACTAACCGATAAAATAAAATTGGTAAGTAATGCAGATGGTAGTTTGTATTTGAAAGCACTCGAATGTAGCGTCTTAAGTCACTTTACGTCCAAAACGTAACGCGAACTAACCTGGCTAACATATGGTGTTCGAGCGACCCTGAACACACACACACAAAAACTATTGCAAATGTTTTCTGTCAGTTTATTTTATTGCAAACAAAATATGTTTTTAGTGATGTTAATTTTGTATTAGAGGTTACTCACTGTTTTTGTGGTAACATAGAAAATACTTGTGTCAGTACTAACAAAATACTGTGTTGCTGCCACGAAATATTCTTTTTCCTAGCAGTTTTCATAAAGGCCTGTTAGTAGGGACACTTTATTTTCATGAAAAGAATTTTGAACCAGCTTCTTTCAATGCCTTAGGTGAATATCTGCAGCTGTACTACATGGTCAGTGATTGGATATTTTAACTATTACTTGTCGTGGGATTGTACTGGCAAATCACAGACGTATGATGTGTAGGCACAGGAAAATTTCGCCAATGCAATGACCCGCACGCTGGAATCCGTTGTCCTATGTATACTCAAGCCCCGTTTATTCGTTAATTGCCTGCTGTTCCACTGGAAAGCATTTAGTGGATAAATGGTCAGGGAAAGAGTATGTATATGATAGTGGATTCTAAAATGCAGGTCATTGAATTCGCGAAATTTACCTGTCTCTAATAATTATTGAGACCTGAAAAATTCGCGTTTTTTTAGGCGCAAGATATAATTCCAGCAACTAGAGGTGTGTATCCATGGCCGTCTTTTGTAGAAGGCCGGAGTCTTGAATGTTGCAACACTGCATCGGAGACCTACTGCCGGTCGCTCATTGGTAGCCCTAGTCTGTGTAGACGTGTATACACGTTACTAAAGCTGCATCTCTACACACACTCTCGTAACTGGGATAAGGAAAATAAATAGGCTACTTAACCCAAGATTGCCGAAATTGCGCTCCTACGAATACCAACTTATGAGCCGAAAAATTTGTGGTATTATTAGGGACACGTGTTTTTCGTGAAAAGAATTTTGCCTCACTTTGTTTCGCTGCCTTACGTGCACATCTGCAGTTATGCTTCGTGGCCAGTGATTGGATAATTTAACTGTCACGAGCCTTGAGATTCTACCGACAAATCACAGACGTGTGTTGTTGTAGGAACATTATTGTAGTTGGCTCAGTCAAACTATATACATCACTTTACAAAGACACGCTGCCAATAACCATGAAGCAGAATTGCAGATGTGTACGTAAGTCACTGAAACAAACTGGGGCAAAATTCTTTTCGCGAAAAACAGGGATCCCTAAGTATTATTATATCACAACGAAATAAGTATTAGGCATCTTTACTATATAGCGGTAGTTATAGTTATTTCTGCTTACCTAGTAATTTTATTGTCATGTTCAGATATAAGTACAATATGTAACTATCAATAAATACAATACGTAATTATCTTCTGTACTTGAATGATACAATCTTTATTTGCATAAAAAATGTACTAATACGGTTATTTATTTCATCTTGTATGAGACTAGTTTTATTTAGGCCCTACTGTCCAGATGTGCTCTCTGTTCCGCCATCCAAATACTTCTTAGTTAACCTCGCTGTAAAATATCCCCACTCGAGCACTGTTCCAGGGGATTAACTTGAACCATACATTTTAGGGAAGATATAAATATTACTAAGGTAAACAATGTAAAATGTATAATTGTATTGTATACGTAAATAAATAAATAAAATACCAATGTATTTTGCTTAACCCCCTTGTTGTTTGGCTGTAGTTCGTCAAGTTACCGAGTATGTTGTACTTTTTGGCGCTGTAATCCGGCGGTCGGAAACTCCGTTCACTTTTTTCCATTGTTAGCATTATAAAGTAAATAAAGATCGCTGGAGCCATGATTTAAAATTGTGAGCGTAGGAAGTATTTCATAAATTGATAAAAAGTACGTTTTGATAAATTGTTTATCTCAGTGGGAGGGAAGTGGACGGAGTTTTGAGCTCGACCGCCCGGATTACAACGCGAAGAATGCACAGCATTATCGGTAACTTGGTGAACTGCAGCCAAACAACAGGGAGGTCAAGCTTCCAGGCGAGTGTCCAGACCTGTTCTTCTACGACCGTGGTATGGAGTAATTATGTAAAGTCATTTTAGCTGGATTTTATACTGGCAAATATATCTAGAAGAAAATTGACTTCAAGCATTGAGGTAATTAGTATTCAAATATGTTTATGATTTTACAAAGCCTCAATAGGAAACTATTTCACGTAGCCTAAGCATTAAGTGAAGAAAATTTGGCAATAGTAATAATCTGTTATCTTTATTGATTTTAACGAATTTTCCTTGAATAACGCTGTACGTACCATTTGCATCAGTTTCGTTGTGTCTCGTTAATTTGGATATTATATTTTTTCATTTACTCATGCTTTACCGCAGTACTTAACAATTTGATTGTTTGTGTATGGTTCTATTCTCGTATGTCAGGTGGTTCTGTTCCGGGCAAGGTAATGGGCATTTAAATTCCCACCGCATTTGTTCCGAGATAACTAACGCATGCCAATAATAAATAGTTTTATTTTGTACGTTGAAAAGTTGAATTTAATAGCGAAAATTAGGGATCCCTGTTTTTCGCGAAAAGAATTTTGCCCCAGTTTGTTTCAGTGACTTACGTACACATCTGCAATTCTACTTCATGGTTATTGGCAGCGTGTCTTTGTAAAGTGATGTATATAGTTTGACTGAGCCAACTACAATAATGTTCCTACAACAACACACGTCTGTGATTTGTCAGTAGAATCTCAAGGCTCGTGACAGTTAAAATATCCAATCACTGGCCACGAAGCATAACTGCAGATGTGCACGTAAGGCAGCGAAACAAAGTGAGGCAAAATTCTTTTCACGAAAAACATGTGTACCTAGCGAAAATTATGTCATGAACACGTAGAAACACAAATGAGAATTGTGCTAAACTGCGTGTTATGACGTTGGTATTAGGGAGTCACGAATTGCAGTCTACTGTTGGCACCTTCAGGGAAAAAAAAAAAAAAAAAAACAAGGTTCTCGTTGTTTACTATAAGGAGCGTGAAAAATTCACAATTTATTTTGCCCACAAGCTAGGATTCAATCAACTGTAAGTTCGTATCACGTTCACAATGACTCTTGACTTAACTGATACATCCTGAGCCAATAATAAAGAAGTAGCTGAACGCAGGCGCAATAATGTGATGCGGTGTTACAGTATTAATTCAGCGCTAAAACCATCAGTTTAAAACTGTACCTTTATTGAATTCTATTTGTCAAACTAGTAATAAAAAACACAGCAAACCTAGACAACAATTGTTGCCAACTTTCCTAACAATTTTTTTTCGAGCAACGTATTTATGAATAACAATCCCTGACGCCGAAATCTCGTACATTTAATTGCCGTGGAACAAAACACGCTTAAGGCTTCGGGTCTCTATTTATGCTATTTTAGTAAGTTTTGTTTTTTAAATCCCGAAAGGGAACATATCGTAAAACCGTTACATAGAAATGTTGGAAATTGTTTCTACAATCTTACCTAATTTTTCAAAACGTAAGTTTTAAAAATTTTGGCTGGTTATTGATTTTAAGAAAATTTAATAAGTCGCTTAATAACCAACATTATAGCTACTTATGTTTTTAACATACAGTTATTGGTAGGGCCCGGTAGTTTTCGCGAAAAGATTTTTGCCCCACATTATTTCAGTGTCTTACATGCACACCTGCAGCTCAACTTCATGATTGACAGAGTGTTTTTGTGCATACTTATTGGTCATTTGACTGTACCAATCAGTACATGGATAACTGTGATACAACAGGTCTGTGATTTGCGGCTTTAACCTCCAGACGTTGTATGTTACGGCATCCAATCACTGACCACAAAGCAGAGATGCAGGTGTGCACGTAAGGCACTGAAACAAAGTGCTGCAAAATTCTTTTCGCGAAAACTACCTGGCCCTTGTTATTGGCTGCTTGACCTCGCAGGTATCTTGGAAGCTAGCCTACATGTCAGTGAACCTGCGAATTTTTGTTTCATTCTCTGTTATTTCATGCTCCGTGTCTCTACCTATATAACGTAAGTACCGACCTACGTGGTGGTCATCTGGCAACGCGGCGCCGCGGACTGGCCGGAAGCGTGGGAACGAAAGGGCGTGTCCTGAACACAGGGGCAGCGGAAGCACGTGGGAAGACCTGCGTGTGTGTGTGTGTATGCGCGCGCGTCGGATACTAGCGAGCGCGTTCTTCAAGCTGGACTCCACACTCAAATTTCTCCTTCAGCATGGGTAAAAATAGTGAAAAATAGCAAGAATCTTTCATACCACCGCATTTTTCTAAACAGAGAAGTAGCCTGCGCCTTGTATGATTGTTAGATATGATGGTATATAGCGAAAATATTTTGTGCCAACATACCCTTGAAAACACTGTAGTTTCTTGCAAAATCTATGATGCGGTGATACACGTCTGACACAACGTAGCTGTCTGCAGACCAATAACAGGCATCAATTATTACAATAGCGGGATTCTTATTGGCTCAGTCAAATAGGGTAACATCTCCAAATACGAGCTAAAGCCAGCAATGTTCTGGTAAGCTGAACGTTCGTTGAAACCCAGCAAACAGTCAAGTTTTCCCGCGATAAACAATCAACTTTAATGATTGGCTGATGGTTCATTTAGTTGTTCGAAGACGACTAAAAATATTCAGTAGCGGCGCACCAGAGTTGTTATTGGTCCAGTCAGATGTGAACGCGACAATAACGACAGAAGAACGTCACATATGGACATGTTATATTGAAGTAATTGACAAATTCGCGATTACACTGACTTGTATATTACAATGCACTGTATTTTGTCTACTCAAGTACCGTCTAAAACACGTTTGTTATTCCACTGAGCAGCAGCTAATTGACAAGTGGTCGTACCTCGAGTATAGTGGATTCTGACATGCTGGTCGTTCAACTCATGAAATATTCCTTTCCCTAGTTAGGTACGCTGAAATTTGCAGTTAATATTTACCGCGATAAATTAGTATCCGTAACGATCGGTACTGTAACAACTTTGCTGTCCTAGGCGCAGCCAGGTTCGTTTGGGATGGAGGGCCTAGATAATTAAGTAAATTAATAAAATTTAACTTTTTTAATTTAACTACAACACTCTATAAACATTCAACATTAAGAGGGCGTGGTACATAGTTCAACACTGAAAGCATTAATATACAACTATAGGTTTCTTGAAGGCTATTTGCGAAAATTAAACAATAGTAATCCTAGAAAATAGTTTAGGCCAACGTTTTAAACAAAATTGTTTCCAGTGTTGCGAACTTCTGAGGCACAATCTCTGACGCCGGAACGTCGTGCATTTAATTGTGGCGCAAGATATCACTCGTAACGAATGAGTAATTCTGGATAAATATTAACTCATACAGTTGGCAAATACCATTACCTAGGATTTTGTCATTCAGTATTTTATCCATGTTGGCTTCAAAAAAAAGCGTAGAAATCAATTGACGTTCTCAGCGTCTATTTATCTACTACGCGCTGTTAACATCTTAGTAAGGTAAGGTAAGTGGACTTTACATCTCGTCGACAGGTAGATCATTATAGACGGTGACACAGTACTTGGTACAATCACAGCAGCTGGGAGAGGAGTCGGCCATGGCCTTTGTTAAGGAACCATCCCAGCATTCGCCTGGAGTGACTTCGGGCAGCCATGGAAAAGTAAAATCAGGATGACCGGAGCCGGGGATCAAACCCGGATCTTCCCGAATGCTAGGCGAGTGTTTTACCACTTCCCCATCTCACTCCAACCTGAGTTCGCTTGCGTCTGAAAATGAACCGAGCAATTGGCGTGCATGCATTGGCTACAACCTAGCTATCGTCTTGTATTCGATTTTTTTTTTCTTATTAGTAGGGACACCTGATTTTCGAGAAAAATATTTTTGCTTCAATTTCTTTACAACGACTTAACGTGCATATCTGTGGCTCTGCTTCATTTTCAGCGATATACTGTTTATAACTCTCGGCGTATTGAGAATCTACCGGCAAATCACAGACGTGTGGTGTTGTAGGAACGTTATTGTAACTGGCCCAGTCAAATTATATACGGCTCTTCGCATAGACACGCTGCCAATAACCATGAAGCAGGATTGAAGGTGTGCACGTAAGGCACAGAAACAAAGCGGGACACAATTATTTTCGCGAAAAACATGGCTCCCTAACCATCATCTCCAACCATTGGTTAGTAATCCTTCATGACAAGTTCAGTAATCATAGTCCAAACTGCGACGCCACTTACAATTTCATGAGTTCGAAGGCTAAGTTCTCATCATATGAACTCTTGAAACGGCCTGGTCTCTAACGCAATAGTAAGGAAAGTCAATAATATTCAGTACGGAGTGTTGAGTGTAGGAGTAGCGTATACACGACTACAGATGTAGCGGTTACTTGAACACAGCTAGGGCGTTAGTGCGGCAGTTGTAGCCGCTCTCAAGTGGCACAGCTGTTGCACAACCACAGACAGACGCGGGATGTTTGTGCGCCTTCCTCTTCAAGGCCGTTCCCACGACCCACGCCGTCTGCCACGCGCATACCACGCCGCGCAGTGTCTTCGTAACATTGACGCAACTAAGGGAGGGGGCACTAGGCACTCCCCCTCCCCCCAATTACCAACCAAGGTCTTAAAAATTACAATTAAGGTAATATTCAGTAATTAGTGACATCGTTACTAGTAGAATATTCAAAGTTTAGCTATGAAAACTGCTATAATAGCACTGTTTTGCACCTTGAAATCCGAAATTCAACTCCCTCTTCCCAGGGGCGTCATTTGGGGCAACAGATGGGGGGCAAATGCCCCCCTTGGATTTATAATTTTATGTGTATAAATATATTTTTTGTATTTTTAAATTTAAATAATGCTAACTTAAGGACATAAAACTGAAGTTTTGTTATTAAAGTGTCTAATTTATACATGCTTAATTAATAAAAAAGGTGCAACAAGGTCACTGTCGCCGGAAAACAAAATCTTGCCCCCCCCCCCTAGAAAAACCTGAAATGACGCCCCTGCCCCCTCCCAGCTTGAAGATGTGGTTGGTGATCCTTCATAATATTCCCAGGATAGCCATCCTTCCCCGTCTAAAATTCACAAATTCTGACTACGTTACTGATGATTACAGGTAGGTGTAGCTTGAATATAACTGTATTCACAAAATTGTGCGCTCTACAAATGTTCATTCTAGTTACGCCGATGGTTCGTAAATACGTTTTTGTTACGAAACTGTTCCATATGCGCGAGTTGCGCCAACGTACGAAAACGAAACACACTTCGGATAAGGTCGCAGTGTTATTATGCTGAACCCTATACAGCGGCCACACAAACATTGTAGCAGCGTTCTAACAGTAAGTTTGTGTTTAGGAAATATTACTAGACGTGTTTTATATCTTTATCCGCGAAAAGAAATCGCACTTAAAACTAATGCTTCGATATTTATGTTTTCCAAATATCATGCTTAAAAACATGATTCGTGCCCCGCGCATGAAGGCCGTACGGTTGTTGATTCACGAGCCTAAGTCTTATCGCCTTCCAGTTTCCGTGTACCTCAGACGTGGCATCTAGCGCCTGCAATATAGGGCTCTTAAAACACCGTACTCATTAAAAAACATTATAGCTAAAAACGGGGTTTCCACGCTACCGTACTTCAAAATGTACTAACAGTATGTACATGAAACTCAGATTGAGACGTGCACTGAACTTAGTTGCATACTTTCCACCAATAAAATTATTTGGTCACTGCTGTCAGTTCCGTAGTAAAAATTGATCATCTGGAGTCTTGCACGCCAGTTCAGCGCTTGGCTCGTTGAGACGATGCGACATTTTATGTGCACTTCAATGTCGCCCTTATAGCTCCTGCTCATGTTCCCGAGCAGGTAGACCTGAGTGGATCCGGCACCGAGATCAAGTTGAATATTTAGATATATCGCGAGCCGGTACACTGTGCTAGCGTGAGGTTCTCGCCCGATGTTAAGAGTAATGTTTACTCTATCGAGTAGATCGAGTAAAGTTTTCGTAAGCGCCTCAGGTGATGTTTACATCTGTGAAGGGTAGGAGGTTTGTCAGACTACCGTGTAACTTATAATGATTGACTAGACGCATTCTCTGCAGTTGGCAACAACATTGTCTGCCAACTGGAGTCGTCGAACAATCCTACAGACGTTTGGAGTTAAGTCTGCTGGCAACAAATAACGCGACATTTCACATGTCCCTAGTATACGCGTTCAAAATTCGCGATATTTTCTGACAACAGATAGACTCCAGACGACGTTATTTTCGTTCGACACCTCTGTTTGGTCGTCAATGTGACTTGTTGCGGTGAATGCCAATATTGAAAAGTTTCACGGTGACTGCATAGTGACCTGTTTCCCGTAAATCGGCCACAGAAGTAAATAACATCAGATAGATAGTCGTGGCCAATGGAATCACAGATTGTACTCTGGTATGTACAGGGCAGTGCAGTCTATATTGTCATCAAATTGACCTATAGTTAGAGATGATGGTATATCGTGAAAATGTTTTGTGCCAACATAGCCTTGAAAACATTGTAGTTTCTTGTGGCGTGTATGTTTGGGATGATATACGTGTGACATAACGTAGCTGTCTGCAGACCAATAATAGACATAACATATTACAACCGCGGGATACTTATTAGCTCAACCAAATAAGGCAACAGTTCTACGTAAGCGAAAATGAGTAATCGTCTGGTAAGTTGAACGTACGTTGAAACCCAGCAAACTGTCAAGTTTTCCCGCGATAAACCATAGTCTCTAACTATGACGCAAATATTGCACGTTCCTAATAATAACTAATAGAATACGGTGCGTATTGTTTTGCGAACAGGTCATAATGCGAATACCTATATTTTTGTGGCAGTCATGCAATTGCCACGGTAAATATTTATCAAGTTTTTGAGAATTCGTCTCCCACCAAGGCGGTCCGGGTTCGATTCCGGGAGGTGTCGGACCTCGGGCTTTCGCATGTGGGGATCGTTCTGGGTGATGACGCTGGTCGGCGGGTTTTCTCGGGGATCTTCAGTTTCACTCGCCTCTACATTCCGGCGCTGCGCCATACTCACGTTATGTAACCCCTCAACAGCGCTGAATACCTCGATGTTAAGTACTGACCAAAATCTCTTCACTCATTCGAGAACTGTGAGACAATATTAAACAAATAAAAATGTTGTGCCTCAACCACGGTGTAATTATGTATCGCCAAGCTTGTAATGTGCAACATATTTACGGGAGTATAATGATACCTGTAGAGGCCTTCAAGACGTTAATTTTTCCAGCCTCTGGTTATTTATTGTCCCTTGGCAGGCACAATGACCACCGTCTCAGTTTTAATATTAGTTCATAAACCAATTTACTTACCCTTAAACTAGAGAGAAACTAAATACAACATAGTGGCCTAGAAATATACAGCTATAATATAACTATTGGTTTCTTCGAATTAGTTTTTAATTGAATTTCGTAATAGTTTTCTTCTTTCTGCTCAGAAGTTTGTAAAATGTGACGGTGGCCCTTTTGCCTGCAAAGGGACGTTAAAGTATAGATGCGTGCGTTTGCAAATTAAGAATTACAAGGCGATGGTGCTACTAGTAGGGAACTGTTCTATAATGAAATATATTTGTCATTTTCAATTAGATATTATTTGCGATTTTCTGTCAAATGCCTGACGTATTCGCCACATCTTTTTACATGAATAAGTTATCGTGGGTAAAAATAGTTTTCCAATTCTGTAGTACTCCTTGTATTTCCAATTATTGTACCCGACTCGAGTGTGTCTCGAAGTTGGTAGTTTTCTGAATGTTACGTCACAGAACACTGTGTGTTTCATGATGATAGATGTTATTAAAACCGATAAACTTTATCTGCC
>PNEQ01071937.1:26440-39377 GCA_003012365.1 Medauroidea extradentata
CTCGCCACATTCGACTGCTTTTTTACCCTCAATTTTTTTTTTTTTTTTTATTTTCTAGCAAGAATAACGTGGGAATTGCTTTCAAATTAAATTTTCTTTTTACATTGCACTACATTACAATCATTACAGCTTTAGTTTAACGTGTAATTGTGTCGAAATTAGTAAATAAGTTTTTACATCGATAATTAGCTTGAATAATGTTTTACAGGTATCACTTAATCATTTCATTCGTAAAACTTTAGAGCTAGACAGGTAACGTTGGAATATATTTGTTGTTATTGAGTGACTTTATTGTATTCAAATAAAAATTTTAAATTTAATTTTTGTGATACTTAAAAAACTTTTTAAACAATTTTTTTTTTTTTGCCGGAGGCAAATTATGATGCTGTGATTTTCGTCAGATAGTGTTGTACTTGTCAAAATGTGCAACATTTATGCCCGTTGAAATCAAAGGGGGCACAGGAAAGTATTAAATTATGCATTTTATGAGAAGCCGTTGACCGTTCTTGTACTAAGTACACTATCATCGGTTTTATGTGTTATTTTTATATATTCGTTTAACTATTAAAGTAATGTAATTTTTCTTTCAGAGCCACCGTGCAACAAAATAAGTTTTCCACACATTTTCCAGGAATTTTTAAAAATCTTTTCAGTACCAAATAGTAGATTTTTTATTTCTATACTTGTGTACGCTTTCAGCGTTAGTTCTTAACAGAACTGTAAATTGGCGATTTTGAAACATCATTCAGTAAAAATGTTGTTGTGTTCTAATTTTTATTCGAAGCGCTTCAACAGCGTTGTAATCTTCGGGGGGTTACGTTATTTTACGAAATTTTGCCAAATTTATCTTTTATACCAATATACTAAAGTTAAACATATTTCGGACATTGTTAAAACGCTATGCTCATTAAGATCACTGTTTCTAAGCTCTCCAACATAACTAAAACCGCCTTTTCAGGCTGTCGTACTTCAAAATGTACTATACGTCGTTCAGGATAAAGTGAGCACTAAAACATTAACCTTTGCAAAATATCACTAGCCAATATTGCATTAAATTCGATATTAACCATGCTTTACTGTTTGAATAGTTGGCAGCGAATTTCCGAATATAGTTCCGTGTGTTTTATAATTTTAATTTAACAATTCTGAAATAAAATCAACTGAATGAAATCAACATACTTGTATTTAATATGATTAATATTTTTTTTACCAAACTGCATAGGTTCCTATCAACTGAACAATTTATTTTACACGCGCAAACATTAAGTGACGTGTTCAGAGAGGCTAGACGTTTCCCGTCTTTGGGCGTGGAGGCGTTATCACAATACATGTACCAGCTGGCGTCGTTCTTAGCGCTTCATCGATTTTCACCTCACGTACGCACACAAACACGTTTCACCAGGCGGTAGCCTTAAGCAGAACCGCTGTGTCTTAATTTAAAAAAAACTACACATTATATCGACTAGCTTAACAGTAATATTTTCTCAGGCAGCGCTATTGAATGTGTGTATGTATGTATGTATGTATGTATGTATGTATGTATGTATGTATGTATGTATGTATGTATGTATGTATGTATGTATGTATGTATGTATGTATGTATGTATATATAAGAAGCACAATGTATGCGAGATTTGATGCAACGGCAGCGCCTTGGGTTCTCATTCGGGAGGACCTGGTTTGAGTCCCGGCTCAAACAATCCTGATATCATATTTCCATTGTTTCCTGGAGTGACCGGTTAGTGTCCCAGTTCCTGTCATTGTGTGTGAAGTTATGTTTAATGTGTGTGTTGGCGACACATGACGACGCATGTAGCTATGTTATTGTAAATCGCATGTCTAGAAAACTGACGGACTGATGCGACGGACCGTTATAAATCCACCTTGACGAGACGTGAGGCACAACATATAAAATAATTAAATCGTGGAGGTAGGAATAGTCAGGATATGGCTTGCTGTGACGTAGTTGAAGCCGGCTTTTTGGGTGTTCCATCATGACGCTGAGGCTTTTGGAGGTTATGGTTACATGTGTTCATGCGCCTATAAACAATGAAAACATCTCATAGTACTGCAAATTAGCGGTGCAAGGAACAAAATTGATTAACAATAAAATTGCTTGGGCCAGGAAACATCATTACGAACTTTTTAGAATTGCAATTACGTAGTTAAGAAACAGGCGGTTGCCATATTGGGACATCTAAACGGCTTCACGTAGCTCTCATACACGGTCAGTGGCAGGGCCACACCCTGATTTAAATCAAAAACTTTCATCAAGACATCACACTTTTAAGACGGATAAAAATTATAAAACAAATTATCCTATGAAAATATATAATTGATTATGAATAGTATCTAAGTCACTAATTTTATTCCACTACAAATGGTATGAACTATGGCGTAATGTTTCTCAACGACAGCTAGTCTCTATGGTCTTTACTATTATCTCCTAGCTGCCCGGCTGCGGCGTTGCCCGCGTGAAATTATGTAATGTAAACAGTAACTCCTGATAAAATATGTGATGAAGGCATTTAACAGCTAGCGTACTCAATAACAGTGAACTATAATTAACTGTCTTAGCCCAGTGTAAAGAGTGCGCGCAATATGCTGGCATGACGTCATAGTAATTCTCATCTCAAAGTCTTGCACGGGATACGAACCCGTAACCCCATCCCTTCCACACCACAAACCTTAATACCTGAGTGAATGTTAAAGGCATGCCGTGATAAATCTTTCGTATTTAGTGGCTACAGTCCACAGAGGTTTTATTTATGAGTATGTTGGCAAAAAGAAACGACTATTGAATTATTTCTCCGCGATCATTATCTTTTTTCGGGAGACTGTAACATTTTACTGCTTTTCGCCTACTTAATTTTCGAATTTCATAAAAACCTGAATTTGATTTGTATACATTTACATAAGTTTCATTCTTATCAAAAAATGATCTTGATATTTCAACGGGTGTAAGCGGTACAGATGATTATTTGAAATCACATTTTATTTCTTTAGCAGCTTTCAAGGACGAATTTCGAAAAATCTTGAAGTTACTTTTTTATATTTACGTAAGATTTATTTTAAAGCAAAAACATTTCAATATTTCCACTGGTTTAGGAGGTAAGTGGGATTAATTAAAACACGCGTTTATTTTTTTTTTAAGAACTTTCAAGGACGAATTTCGAAAATTTGTAAAAATACTTTTCAGATATTTACTTAAGCATCATTAATAAAAAAAATCACGCCACTATCTGAAATGGTTTAGGAGAAATCACGGATAAATGAAAAACACATTTTACGGTTTTTCACCTCTTTAATTTTCGAACTTCGCAAAATCTAAAAATTTACGAATATGCATTTCTTTGGGCAATATCATGAAGTTAAAAAATATATGATAGCATTCCTGGTTATAGAGATATCAAGGATCATTTTAAAACACATTTCACCCCTTTTCTCACCCTTAATTACCGAATTTCGAAAAATCTTTTCTTAGTGGGTGCCTACGGGGCAAGGGGAAGCTTCCCTCAAAATTGCATGGTTCTAGGTCCAGCGGTTTGGGCTGTGCGTTAAGTGAGTGAGTGTGTCAGAACACTTTATTTTATATATTAATATTGCCAGTGCCCCGCGTTTTCCGTTTGAAATCTTACTAGTCTTTGGCTAGGAGAAATAATGTTATGCTTATGGGGGTCCGTTCTAAAATCGTGTTATATTTCAATGACTTTTATACTTTTTAGTCTTGTGTGTATGACATTTGAGTAGTCCATTTTCAAAACTGATCATCTGCATATTTGAGAGAAAATTAGTTAACTGTGTTATTCGCCAAATTAGACCTATATCCACACATGTGTCAAAAATTTGGAAACATAAGTGATCATTTGTTACTAGAGATTGGGTGGTGAAATATCGAGTTGGTTACAAAACTTATCACGTGCATGACTCATTCGGTTTCAAAACAAATATTATACATTACTGACATTTGTTTACAAAAGTGACATCTACAACGTTCTAGAATTGAAATACCAATAAACTGTATCAAAGGAAAATGTTTCTTGTAAATAAAATTCAGTGACGATTATTTTAGGGTAGCGGTCGATAGTGTTGATCTGTTTGAATGCTTTCATATCATCGTCGACTGTGAACAGCTGTGATTACACAAATAAGATGGATGTAGAAGAATAATTACGTCAATCTTGTACTGAAAATGCCAATGACGAGGAAAAAGACATGCCGATGATTGATGTTAATTTCATTTGTTAAATTGGGTTTTGATGTAATTGCTGTGTCTTTATAAGTTTCGTATAATATTTTTCGTATTCAAGATTGTGCTTTGATATTCAGAATAAGGCTGTCAAAGTGTGTGATGTTTCACATAGGATATCTCCCAATTATTGTAACTAAGTTCACTGTTAAATTAGTACAGTGCGATCGTGAATTATTTCTTTAAGAAGTTGTGTTAATTCTTCCCTATTTAAACTTGGTAATGTTAACAATAATCAATGTAATTTCGGCATGGCCATGTTGCTTATCAGACTGTTTAAAAACTAATCTACTTACAATTACTGTTTCAAAGCTAATCTACTGACATATACTTATGTAAAACTTATCATCTGCATTTTTATTTTACAAATTTAAGCTGTTTCTGCACTTTTAATTAAGCTGGGCGCTATACAACAGTCATTTGGGACTACAAAAACAACACCACACTACAAGTTCTACCATATCATGGTTGGTACACCGTGAATCAGTTTTTGGATTCTCTTGTAAAATCAGTTAAATGTCAGACGATCACTTTTGCAACTGGACTACTCATTTTGTAATCGATTTTAAACAAGCAAAATTTGTACCTCTGAGACAAACAGACAAGGAAGCAAAAATATTGCATGTTCATCCAGTTTGTATGTGTGTTTAAAGTTTCAAGTCTCTAGCTCATTGGGAAGTTAGTTTGAAACCGATAGCAAATTTTGTAAAGAACAGACTGTTAATTAAAACGTAAAAAAATAACTTACGAATGTTTGTCGTGGCGCCTGGCGGAAGGCAACCACCGGCACAGTAGAGTTGTGCGGGTTGCATATATTACAGGCGGTGCGTGGCATTGCCAAGGCGTGTTTCAACTATATGTTTTGTTGAGAACCGGCTGGTCATCAAACGCTGTGTAGATTTTGTCTTAAGAGGCGTCTTAGCCGGTATCGAATTTCCACCTTTGACGCGTGGGAACAGTGTAGCGATAGGAGCCAGTGTTACATGCTTGACGAGAAGCATATCGCACAGCGCGCCAAACTTGGGTGCAATGTTTTCCTTATTGTCTTCTCCTACGGGACTTTAAGTGGTGACCATAACATTTATTTTTGAAAAGTATGAAGTAAAGATCAACGAATTATTCTCGTTTTGCACTTTACGAATTCGGGTAATATTTTCGGAGTTACAGCAGTCTAAAAAAAAAGTTTTTAGTCATTTTGAGAGACCCGAAAATCATGTTCTTAACAAGCGTGCAGAATTTTTGAAAACATAGAAGCATAGTTTCAAGCTTGTGTTATTTTCGTAAGTAAGCATAATATGAATAAGTTAAGCGGTTACGCGTAAAAAGGAATACGCGTGACACGCTGCAACGCCGTCCTTGCGCCAGTCGAGGACGTCTTAAATATTTTTGAGTTTCACCTGCGTACGGATAGCGTGTAAGAATGTTTTTGTGTCGTAGTAATACGCTCCGTGTTTTAAGAGCCCTCGTACAGGATTACATGCGTGGAGACAGGGTAGCGATAAACACTCGGCGGTTATCGCATTGCTTATATTCGAAGCGAGATAAACTTGCTCCCAGTGTTTTCGTATTTCTCTTTTTCCTGCATGACTTTAGGTGGCGACCCTACAATTTTATTTGTGAAAAGTTTGCAGTTAAGACCAATACATGCGTCTAGCGTTGTGTTTTACGAGTTCGAGCAGTATCTCTGTACTTACAGCAGTCTAAAAATGCGTCTTTTTAAGGCAACTTTGAGGTGTACTAAAATTATGTTTATTACAAGTGTGCTGCTTATTAAAAGTTATGGAGACATGTCTTCAACTGTGTGTTCTTCGCGTATAGACGTATTGGAGATACGTATAGCGGTTTGTTTGCCATTCATAGCCTGAAGGTTCGCGTAGAAAAGAAGAAACTTGGCACGCTACAACATTGTTCATGCGTGCTGTAGTGCATATGTATATCAACAATGTCTTTAATTCTTTGTTTATAGTAGAAAACTGCCGAAACGGGCGTTTTAACCGTCATTTTAAAGTGGCGAAATTCCGTAGCAGGATGCTTACTGCACGAGAAAGACACACACAGTATTTCTTTGTGCTCTTTATTACGTGTCCGACAACTTGGCCCAGTGGTTAAAGCTCGTGGTTGGTGAGGTGAGGGTCCCGGGTTCGATTCCCGGTCAGGGAGGTCAGTATTTACAGTTGCCTCTCTGGGTTCAGGACTGGATGTTGTGTTGTCCCCTCATATACATACTGCGGTAGACAACAGCGAACCAGCGTAGTGTCACCTAGTCTAGTTGACCTCGGAGGACGTCTTAAATTCCATCACCCGGCGCCCTTCCTGGTTCTAAACCTGCCTTCTGACGGAACAACCATCATCATCAATATTACGTCGTACATTGACATTGCCGTTGAAAGAAGCTATACAGGATGTAAACTTCAAGTGTTTACAGCTATACACAGTCGTGTACAGGCCTCCTAGGCGATCTATTTGATACGTATGATTGGCAAATATATGTAAATCGCTATATACAGATGTATACTAACAGATAAATGCAGTGTGCTGCTGTGGGCCCGGCTTAAAAACCTGTTCAGTTGAAGCTAGTTTATTCACAGGTAGAATCTGGCAGGAAACATTTAGTAATTTGTTTTGTTTTAAACACTTGTTTTAATTGTCGCTATACCACAGTCAGGTTACAAAGTTCAAGAGAGACAGTATGAAATTTCTCGGCCCTGTGAAAGCAAGGTATTTTTATCAAATTGCTCGTCTCGTAGTCTTTATACACTGCTGTGCATAGTTGTATAAACTGTTCAGGATAAAGTGAGCACTGCAGAAATTTTCTTTAAGCTATATCGCATTCACCTTTACTATTTTCAATACAAATACGAATCTAACAACCAGCGTAAACGTTTCACCGCACTGAAAACTAATCACCTTTGACGTTAATAAAATACAGTTTTTGGTTATTATAAATGTTGTGAACAGCCTATAAACACTTATTGTTTACATCGTGCAGACTTGCACGTCAGTTCATAATCTTGCCGCGTAGAGGCGGTGTTGTATACGATGAGGCGCCTTCTCGCTAAATACCGCAGCTAGACGGCGTGCTTAGTGATCTCTATAACTTCTCACGTAGTTATTTATGTGAGAGAGTTGTGGGTAAGTGGGTGTAAACATATGTACTATGTTTGTACACGTGAGTTAGGAAGGTAGGAGAGATGTGGGGAAGAGGACACGGAAGAAGAGTGGGTAGAAGAGAAGAAGTGTAAGCACGAGGACTGTCGCGCGCGGCTTCCCCCTCCCCTTACCCTCTGCGGCGTGTCACGTGGTCGCCAGAGGCGGGAGGCGTGGCCACGTGCGTCAAGGCACGTGACCTATCCACTCCCCCTCCCCTTTCCAATCCCACGACAAACCAGCTCGCTCCTGACAACTCTGTGACATCGTCCCTCGCTACACCTGCCTCATTTCCGCGCTCTCTGCCCTAAATGTGGATTCACAATTCATACATAACATAACAATAAGCATAATAACAAAGCTCTATGTATTCTTACGTACCGATTCATAACTGTTGAAAAGTGATCGTGTGCATAGAGATGTTGACATCATTTCTTGTGCGGACGCATAGGACAGCAAACAGTCACAGCAAAGTATTAATTTAATGTCCGCCATGTTGACTTAACCTATAATAGTCACTAGTATAAAACACGGTCGTAGAAGAACAGGTCTGGACACTCGCCTAAAAACTTGACCCCTTTGTTGTTTGGCTGTAGTTCACCAAGTTACCGACAATGATCTTACGTCTTTGGCGCTACTGTCAGGGCGTTCGGGCTCTAACTCCGCCCACTTTTCATTAAAACGTATTTTTTTAATCAATTTATGAAATACTTACTTCGCTCACAATCCTAAATTATGGCTTCAGCACTCTTTATTGACTTTATAATGTAAAGACTGGAAAAAAGTGGGCGGAGTTTGAGCCCTTACATTACCGCCAAACACGCACGACATTCTCGGTAACTTGACGAACTACAGCCAAACAACAAGAGGGTCAAGTAAAATACATTGGTAGATAGGTGAGTGTCCAGACCTGTACTTCTACGATTGTGGTATAAAACAAAGCTAAAATAAGACATTTTAATGCTAAAAATTGTGTTTCAGTATTGTAAATATTGTTTAAGACTGTGTAGTTTAGTGGAACTTTGTTTTTGTATTTGCTATCATCTCCAAGTACGATTCTACTTTGAATGTATTTGAATGGCCTTCGGTTGTATCCCATACAGCATCGAATGTTTCAGATTCATCGAAAAAATGTCGTTGGATAAATATTACAGTAATGACATTTTCACACAATCAAATTTCGCTTCAATTTTCTATCAGATTTATTTAATTCAATCTCTTGAATGTCATGAGACGCCATGTTGACGCCATAGCTGCGGTCAGTTTGTCTTTCAATTTTTTTTAATGTCATTAATTTCGTCAAAGATTTTCATTCCGAACATGTCTGAAATTTTTTTTAATCAAAATATTTAAAATAGAAAATAGGTTTTATGAACATTATTTATTCAAACAACATATTAATTGTATTCTGCATGTAAAATATACTATGTTAAAATTAACTACGAGTGTTAATTATTTTAGATAATGTATACAAAAAATAATAAGAAATGTTCTATTTGCTAAACCAAGTACTTTTTTGTCGTGCAGTGTTAGTAGATAATTATAAAATATCTGCATTATTTATTTTGTCCATCATTTGTTTGTAAATTGTGTGATAACTTTTCAAGTGGTACCTTCAATTTTTATTGACTCATAGTTCTTGAATCGTCGTGCTATTCAATAAATTGAACTCAAGAAATTGAATTCAACAAATATTTGATCGTGTGAACTGGCCTTAAGAATTAATTTGTGAAATAGTTTTTCTTCAGGCTTCGGATCGTGTGCATATGTCCTGTGCTTATGTTTTTTTTTTAACCAACACTAACTCTGACTTCGTTTGTTCACTTGTGGCATTAATTACAAAAATTCACGATATTTTTATAGTAAAGGACAAAATGTCAATTTAAGGACACCGCCTACTTGCGCATTAGAGGTTTAGAAGCGACGGTGTTATCAGGGCGACCTTAAAGTGCGCATCAATAGCTACATCGCCACGAGTCAAGCGCTGAACTAGCGCGCAGATGTGTTTTGTTTAAAATGGTGTCCACCATGTTGACTATTTTTTTTTTCAAGACAGTAAATACTATGGTTTTTGCTAATTATGTAACTAAAGCAATTTCTTTTAATTGAATCAGTCATTTGAGAAGCACCGCATGTCACTTTCAAGAAAAGGCTGCTAAATAACGTTATACTGAAAATAGCCTATTTATTTTGATTGATATGTTTTCTAAATAAGATAACGTTACTATTAAATAATTGTTATACGTGTCACACGTTGATGAGTAAATGTCAATAAAACCTTGTTATTAAAAATGTTATATGTGGTGTTTCTAAAATTACTGATTCAATTGTCTTAGTAGTAGAAACGTTTGTTAATTCTTGTCTTGAAAAAAAAGTTTTTCACGGGGAAAGACATTTTAAACAAAACTGCCGAACAGGTTTCGGGATATCTGATTTCTAGAACAAATTATTTTTGGTGAAAAGAATTTTGCAACTATTTGTTTTAATGTTTTGTATGGAAACCTGCAACTGTGCTTCATGACCAGTGATTGAATGTTTTAACTATCAGTGTCTTAGGATTCTCCCCGCCAATCATAGACTTGTGGTGTCGCAGTCATCTTGTTCTGATTGGCATAGTCAAACGAAGGACGCACCTATACGTTCTACCAATAATCATGAAGAATCATGAAGCGGAGCAGTAAATGTTGTGACGTTTACAATGATTAGGGATCCCAGTTTTTCGCGAAAAGAATTTTGCCCCATTTTGTTTCAGTGACTTACGTACACATCTGCAATTCTGCTTCATGGTTATTGGCAGTGTGTCTTTGTAAAGTGATGTATATAATTTGACTGAGCCAACTACAATAACGTTCCTACAACAACATACGTCTGTGATTTGTCGGTAGAATCTCAAGGCTCGTGACAGTTAAATTATCCAATCACTGGCCACGAAGCATAACTGCAGATGTGCACATAAGGCAGCGAAGCAAAGTGAGGCAAAATTCTTTTCACGAAAAACATGTGTCCCTAACAATGATTATCCTTACCATGTATCAGCAGCAATAGCAATTAATCAGTATAATTTCTGAATATCAAAATTAACCGGTCATGCGACCATTCATTCTCCTCGGCATCATGTCACGAAGCCGATGGAACTATAATGAGAAAGCAATAGTCAAAGTTACTGTTTATATGTAAATAAAACTAAAATGTGTATGTTTCGTTTCTGTGGAGGGAGCAGATGCAGCTTCTGAGCGGCAGCCTGGCTCCTCACTCCCACCCCACTTGTACCGACCACCCTTATCTGTTGGAGGAGAGGGGTGAGTGCCGCCTGTACAAAATTAAGATGCAAATGTTAAGTAAGTAGTATATAAGGAACATTGGGATTTAGGAGCCTCAGTAGGTAATTATTGTAAAGTGTAATGAGGGAATATTAGTCTAATGTGAAAATGAAATAAATGCGGCAATGACAAGAATTTACTGTCCTCGAAGGGCGGGGCTATTTTGAAAAGCTGGCTCCTGATTGTCCCAAGGGAACCAAAGCCTGCAGGACAAGTGGCGGGGAATTGTGCACCAAACAGGAGCAACGCGGGGGAGTTGAAGGGGAGAGAGGGACGTCGGGAGACGGGTGAGGACGACGTTACCGCCGACGTCGACTCAAGCGTCGCGACGCGCAGTAGAGGCAGAGATCTTAGAGCCAACTGACAACGAACCGGGGTGTTACCGCCGAGTGTCGATTTGGGCGTCACGACGCATTAGGGTGCTGTAGAGTCACGAACGGCGAGAGACCTGGGGTGTTACCGCCAGGGCCGATTCGCGTGTCGCGAAATTAACAGTCGTGTGGGCGGAATTAAAAACCGGGCCGATAAATCCACGCCAGCAGGCAGAGCATGGTTCGTGTTTTCTCCCTGTCGTCAGAACGACGCTTCAGTGGAAAGACGTTTCGGCAAAAAAGCGAGCATGATTCTGTTTGTTGCCCGTCAAAGCGTTTCAGATGAACGACGCGACCGTCAATACACTGACGCGGTATTTTAGCGTGTCATGAGCCGACTACGTGCGTATTTAAAATAAATATCGATAGAAACAATGCTATATTCACAGTTTCAAGTGACAAAATATATTTTTAACTAATATAAAGCCTGCACACAGTATAAACAATGCGTGCAAAGACAAATTTAAAGCTCAATTACTGTTCACGTACCATAACCTATAACTTGACAATACAGCCATAACCTACATCTTGCTCATACTGATCGCTAATACCTAAATACGTAATACAGTTTGTATTGAATATTTTTGAAGACAAAAACAAATTGTTTCAACTGATGTTCTTATAGTTAATTATTGGCACTGTGTTTTCTCTATAATTTAAACGTGTTAGTATAACCAAATCGAATGAAAGTGATGTGCGGTAGAAAAAAAATTCCGGTATTTTAATATTCATGGCTTGAATCTGTAGTACAAAACTCATAAGACAAAATCATTCTCTGCTGAAAATATCCTGAGAAACCAGTGTTTATACGCAACTTTTAAAAACATTGCTACAGTTTGTATTGGCAATTAACCTACAACGTTGTAATTTTGAGCAGTACGTTATTCATGTTCATGCGTTGTCTTCCTAGATTGGGAAACCAATTTTAAATTTATTTCGTGTATAGGGTAAAGGAGACCACAAAATATGTATTTTCCTCAAATGTAAGGAAAATTTTTTTATTGACTGGAGAATAGTAATTATCGTCTTCTGTTATTTATTATAAATGCTCTGACAGAAAATAAATTTGTCACTGTAAATCATATGTATACTTCAAAATTGTAAGCTACATATTGAAATGTTAAAAATTATGTTGAACATTATTTACCATGTTATATTTTACATTGCTAATATAAACATCCAAATGAAGATATAAAAAAAGTTATGATTAAGTACTGATATTTCTATTTCGACAGCAACACCACTACTATAGTGACGTTTACACTGACTCATGAAATTAATATTTAAGCAAACCCCACACGACTGCCACAGAATATTAACACTTGACCACAGATTTTTCAAGTTCTGTTCACACGTGTAATAAATTAAAGTGTCACTTGTGAATAAAAATACACGTTAATTGTGTCACTTGTAAATTAGAGTACAGGTTAAGTGCAAATAACGTCATTCTCGTTACAGCTGTATAATATTTTTGTTCATAGAGGTTTTCTATTGGCTGAAACTTGAAAGCAGATTCTCCAACACACAAAAGTAACACGTCGTTACTGCAAATTTCGTACCTACCTCTGCATATATTCCTCTTTGGGACCGTCGTTCATTTGACGCAGTAATTCTGACGGAAGCGTTATGACCATGGAGGTATTAGTCTATGGAGTGGCAGCTGCCGTACATTTCAATAGTTATCATGTGAAGCCGATCATTTTCGAACTGCGCATGCGCAGGACGTTATTTTTCACGAGTCGCCATATTTTGGGTGGCAAAACAATAGCAGAAAGCAATGTAATTATGTAATTTTTTACAAAAATTCGCGCAAATTTTCTATTTGAATCGTACACAACAGTTTACAATTG
>PNEQ01071938.1:0-15869 GCA_003012365.1 Medauroidea extradentata
GCCAATCCTCCTCAATCACATATTCACTGTTCAATCTTAGTGTCTATACTGCCCATCCTCACATTTACAAATGTCTAATTTCTGACACAAACTCTTTCACATAGTCTAATTTTCTGTTCACCACTACATTCACTTTCTATCTATACAACTACCAATCTACAAGATTACTTACATTATCCACTTGCCTATTTACACTATCCGTTTTCTTATTTACATATTTACAATTACACTTTCATTGACTAAACTCATGTGGCCATTTAACTATCTACACATTTCCTCAATAAAGGCCCTAAGTGCTTCTATTTCTGCAATTTTGCAACTGAAAATTTGAATACCAAAGTTATTTAGTGGCTCACTTAATTAAACAGCAATTGTGTGCAATGATTTAAATTTACAGAATTAATTATTGAATTTACTTTATGCCTCTATCCCACTTCTGACACCAGTGTTACAAGTTTGAGGAGCACACAATCTTTTTAATGTGGGCTATTCCCATGAGTTCTTTTGGGATAGAGGTCTTATAATTATAAATAAAAGAGTTAAATTAAGTACTGGATTTAATAGCTCACAAAGCTATGAAATACACAAAACAGTAATCAAATATATCTCTCACAACATAATTAATTACGCACACAATTAGTACTGTTCCACAGAACGTTAATTAACTTAGAAAATTAAAGCACACGAATATTTACCATTAATTAATTAAACACTACAAATCACAAAATCCTGTCATGTATCCAATCAACAATTACTCAAATGACAATGTACAACCTTAACAGTCCTAAGGGAGGATGGCTCACCATGTACAGTGCAGCATCAAGAGTGCATCGCTGTCTTCACTCTTGAGGTCTTCGGTTCGACTCCCGTCGCGTACCTCCTTCTTCACCTGTCGACCTGCAGCAGAAGCCTTCTTGTCTCACCCAGTACTGCTCCGAAGGTATGTGCCTGTAGCCTCGCAGTAGACCCCGACGTCCCCAAGACGTCTTCCTGACATCACCAAGATGTTCACACCAGCCTCTCTGCACAAGCTTAGCACCTCCTCCGAGCAGGACCAATAGCGAACTCGAAGCACTTCTTCTCTTGAATCACCAGGTAGACAGTCTCCTCAAGTAACCAGTTACTGCCCTCCTCGACACAACACCGCCAGTGTTGTTCTCCACAGCTCACCACCTCTGCAGCACTCCAACACAACACCACAAGTGTTGTTCGTCCATCCTGCAGCCCGCTGGCGTCACACAGCCTCGACACCGACCACTGTCGTCGTGTTGCCATCCTCGAGACGCCATACCTAGTCAGCTCAGTCGTGCCGACACACAACACCTTAGTGTTGTCTGTCCCTTCTGCAGGGCGCTGATGTTACTCAGACTCGACACCGACTACCGCCGCCGTGTTGGCATCCTCAAGACGCCACACCTCGTCAGCTCCGTCGATGTTACACCAGCCTCGACGCCGTCGTGATACCGCCGTCAGCGTCGCCTCTCGGTCCGTCACTTCTCACGACGTCCATCGTCGTCCCGGTGGCAACGCCGCCCCTAGGGGGGCTCGCTGCCTCACACCTCTCTCGGTCTCACTTCATCTTCACTATGACAAGACTGCAATACTAGACTCTTCACTACTAGACTGACTCGTCACGACTCTCACTTCCTTACTGTCTCTTCACTACTAGACTAGACTCATGTTGCGCAGTTCCGATGCTTTTATACGGCCCCTTCAATGACGTCAATGGCTGATGACATACAGTGACCTAGAGTCTAAAAATATACATTACCACGGTCGTAGTAGTTGAGAATCACGTACTCGCACTGGCGTCATCGGGGAAAACCAGTGACGTCTCTCGGGAGTTGCGACATAGCTGCGGAAACCCATGACACCACTGGTTGACTCACGGGGCTGAACACCCAGCATGATGTAATGTGCCTGCTGCCCGGCCAACACGCAACAATATATAAAACCTGTACTTGTATACCATTAGCAGTGTTTTAAGTGTGCTTTCTAATTATAAATACTGTATTTATAACATTATACGGTGTTCAAGGTAAAAAAAAAATACAAAAATTCAAAACAAGTAAAAGTCTAAATATAGGCAGATATTGTATCTTTTGTAGACTCATTTACGTTTCATTACCAAGTTACATTTCATTGCCAAGTTTACACTTTCGGCACCACCAGCGCCCCCTCTATCTCAACTCCCAGGGCAGTCTGCCTCCCTGCCTCCCCCCTTGATCCTCCACTGGCAAGTTGAGCCAACTCTCAGCACGCATTCAGCAGCGACAATCATGACAACTGCTGGCAACTGTGCTCCACGCTCGTCACAGCTCAAGTGCTTGTGGACAATATCACTTGAGAAGATGGTCTGAGGTCGTCACAGTGGCGCTGCCGACAACATACACAGGCGCCAGACGTCCGCACCAGCCACTCTCCACTGCCAGTCAGTCGGTTGTGTCACGTCGTAGTCTATGTTCCTTCTTCGCGTTCACTGCTAACTATTACATTGTATTATTACTTACGTTTCTCTTATAAACATGTAATAGTAAATTATGTTCGGAAACAAACATATATATCATCAAGCTGGGACTTCGAAAACAAATTCACAACAATATTTACTCAGCACGCAAGTGTAGGTGCATATTTGTTGAAAATAAATTAAAAATTACATGAAATTAGTTCGCTAAACTTTCCCTGCGACACGAAGTTTCGTCCTAGTTTGGCGCACAAAGATCGCAGCTTGAGTTAGTTAACGAGCAGTGTCCGTAGCTTCGGCTGATAGCAGTTTATTCGACAACAAACGTGGGTTAGGTCTGTTAAAGAATATCATTCAAGAATTCTTAACTTGTATATACCCATTCCAGGTCCACAAGTCTTAAACGCATTTCTCGTGATAAGTACGTGAGTAAGATGACTGATAATAGTTCCAAGGAATGAATATCTTCGCCCAAAATATTTCAAAATAAAATGTGTGTACAGTTCGTCTTTACCTTTATTATTTAATGTTACGAAAGGGTAAGCACGTGATTTCTCACAGAATACCTTACATAGGTTTATTGACTATTTCATAGAGGTTAAGGTAAGGCATTTGGCGTGTGATATGTTGTCTTCAATGACTCCACATTTCCAGGCCCGGATGCGCATAATGCGTCAAAGGAAGTAGCCATATTAAAGGTAAAAACGGATTATCAAACGTCTGTATAGATTCATTACTGCTTGTAGTCACTAACTCGTAATAACAACTCAGATGTACGACAATTGAATTGGAATTTTTGAACTTCATTTATTCTGTCAGAATACATACATCACATAATTACAAGTAATACATTTAATCCCCTTGAGCATCGCTCTTTTTAGGGATCTATTACAATATCAATATTATGATGGCATGGCAGATTATCTCACTTAAATTAGCTCATATATAATCGTTAAAAATATTGAATCAATAATTACTATAACAGCTTAATACAGTGTAGATATAAAAAATAGTCTCTCTTCAACAAATTTTTACACAGTACTTAGCAAATACATACAGGCATAATAGAAACTTTAGCTCTATAATCAACATCAATTTATCCTCTATTTAACAGTGTCTGGTTAACTCAAGGTCAACCACATAATAATAAAATATACATACATACACACACACACACACACACATATATATATATATATGTATGTATATGTACGTATGTAATTGCACGTTTACTCTTACATCACACCTGTGCACTACTATTAGCAGTTTTTCTGCCTGTTTTCCCGTGTTTTATCAGTGTTTACTTTGCTTCAAAAGTTTAACAATTTCATTAAATGTTGTTTTAGTTTATTTTTAGTTGCATAAAATTGGAAATGGATTTAATCTCTTCAGGTAGAGTATTGAACAGCTGGTAACCATGGTGTGTATGCTTTCCTGGCAATTTCTGTTCTTATGGTGTGAAGGGATTTGTGACTTGCCTGTCGTATGCTGTAGGAATGTCTAAACTAATTTTTTAAGGAGCAATATTTGAATAAATAGTTTAGCAAATTAAATTCGTACAACAATCTAAGTGCAAGTACTTTATACGTGACAGACAGAAGGAAGAAACAATGTCGTTTTAAAAGATGCTCTGACAATACGTACTTATGTATCGAGAATCATATGTTTTTAATGAAAACGTTGATAAAACAGTAGAAGGATAACAAAATTTCGGTACATTATTTCTCAAGAAGTTATACATTTCGTGGGAACCACAAATGAAACACTCGATGTTACAAACCCTGGCTGTTAAATATCAGAAAAAAATGTAACCTTTTTAACAATCTTCGTATGACAGAATTCTCCCAAATTTGTTAGGCTGTGAGATGTAAATTATTGAAACACAGAACAAGTTACTATGTAATTTTTATTTTGTATGAAGGTATATTCCAATGTAGGTAAACTTTCTATTTTCAATAGACCAAAACTAACCTCAGAAGGTTTTATTAAAATACATTTTATATCAAATGAGTGTAAAAAAATCTAATATTACACAATGAAATCAATCACAATAATTTAAGCACGAGGTTTAGCAGTGTGTTTATAATAATTATCAGGTACGGTCACGAAGGTGTTAAATACATAATACAGAGGCTGCATAGCAATGCTACCCTGCGTTACAATGAAGATCTTCAAATTTGACAAGCTCCAACGAATACCGTATAAAAGGGCTGGCCAGCAGTGTCGCGGAGACATACAGCCCGAGCGACTTAACTTAAAACCTAGAAAATATTGTGAGCTAAACAACCTTCTTGCACTCCTAATATTTTATTGCCGTTCCATCGAAGTCGCACAAATGCGATTCTGTTGTAACACGTATAATAAAACCGTACGCAACACTGATACTTTCGTCTAAAAACTCCAATATTAGCATTGTATGTGTGTGGCACGGAGGTCTACAAGCCGAGAGCGAATCTCTCAGTTTCAAGAAAAAATGTTTTATGGAAGCTACAAAATATTTTGTTAGTTTTGACCCGGTCAAATACTTCCTGTTCACAAAATAAAAAGTTGTCACCTGTGAAAACCCTGATCACCAAAAATAATGTTGTGTCTTAATACTAACTAGTTTGGGGTATGGACATTTAATACAAACATTTCCTTAGTGTACGGTAAGGATGCTTAGTTAGTACGATTAAAATTACATCATGCTTTATCATCCGAACAAAAAATAACTTAACAGTTATAAGATCTATATACAAGTAAATGTTGACTGGTTAAATTATATCGGGTGTAAATGACAATAATAAAACAATCCGTAGTGGTCAAAGTCAAATAATACGAAGAGTGATTCATTGATGCGATTGTAAGTTGCAGTCGATTATGTAACGAAATGAGCTGAGACGACAACCAGGAAGAAATGTTTAATTAAATAAATCAGCAAGTCACGGAATACCGCGGCGGAAGCAGGAACTGCATCAACAACTGACAAGAAGAGAAAACAATCAAAGTGGAATACTGAGCAACAATCATGCGACTGTGGGGTACTGAGAAGAGAATAAATGCACACTATTAAATAAAAGCGTCTACGATTAAAAAACTGTACACTGTAAAAAAAGTGAGTAATATTACTCATCATATGTATGGTAATATTCCTCAACCTTGAGAGTTTCCGAATATGTGTGGAAATTTTCGCAATGTAGTGTATTCGCCACACAAACCACTCGGAAGTTTCGCTTGCGCGTTATGTCAAATTGTCGTAGGGGACTTGCGCAAATACGTAAAGAAAAATTACATTACCAGTTGAGTAACTTTCCTTGACACGTGTTCAGTAATTTTCCCTCACTTGTAGAGGCAATTAGCTTCCTTTACATGTAGAGTAAATTTACCGAATTTTTTTTACATTGTAGCCTGTATTAAGAGTCAGTATCGGATTTCGCAGGAGCAAGGACATAGGGCTAGAGGTGTGATTAATGTCGCCGCAGTTGGTCGCCAGTCAGCGAGGTGGGGACCTGCAGAAGGAACAGTATGTCTCCCAGTAGACACTGGCCAGGACGCCCCTAGCGGCGTCTTACAGTACTACACTAAGCAATAAACAAGCCAGCTGGTCTTCGCCGTAACTGCGAGCTAGCACTCGTTCACTCGTATTTTGATACAGTCTTGTGAAATACAACACAATCACCAAGTCTCAACAAGTAAGATACACAAATGAACGTTCCGTTATACAAGTTTCTCAAGTTTATTTTACCTTCAGTTGCAAGGAAAGAAGCAAAAACATTAATTACTGATTCACTTACATCGAACGTAGCTCGCTTGTTCTTCGCTTAACAGTAAATGTTATGATTTATTGACTTCGTTCTGAAGTTTACTTACTTTTTCAGCTTCTTATATTCCCTGCAGTTTGAATAATGAATAATATTGTGAAATAAATGTTTCATAAAGGATTACGTAAATATTTTGATTCCTTCGCTTTTTCAGCATCACCTCCTTTCGCGTCTTTCATTAATTATTTATTTTCATCATTATAACTTGACCTGCTACGAAAGAAACTAATTTTTGTTGATTGCATGTTACAAATGTGTTTTGTTTTAATATGTCATAGATAGAGGTACGTCAATTTCGCGGATTCATCTGGCAGCAGCCTAGACTTGTCAGTGCTATAGGGGCCTACATCCACTGGCCACAATCGATCTTATATTGGTTTATAACCGTACGAGCAGGTAGCAAGCGATAACACTTCGCATTATTTCCTTATTTACTACTGGCTTGCAGTAGTCAAACGCGTTTCATAACAGCCGCCAGCAAGTCACAGACATGACAATCAAGTATGCATAATTGGCGTTCAACCTGACCTGGAATGTATCTGCGAAATTGACGCACCTCCAGTCATAGATAAGTTTTCACGAACACTGGGTTTTAAAAAATTACCATGGAATTAAAATATTTATCTGTGTAGTACATTAATAATATTCTCATAAAGAAATACATTTTTGTGTTTTTACTAGTTATCGCCATATAACTGCTTTGTTTACGTATATATTTTACGAAATTTCTACTGATATATACATAATATTACGGTTTTAATGTAAGTCCTTTAAGTTATCAGTTTGTACCTTGTCCACTCTCTTATCTCTCAGGCTTACCTTAGTGAGCTTTCTCAAACACTCCAGAAATTCTACACGAGTCTATTGTGTTGGCATAATTTTTTTCTTTATTTATATGACTTCCCGCTAAGAAAGCAATGTCTCTTGAAACTTTTACTGTCTTCAGTCCAAACTTCTGTGTTAATAGTAATTTCCCTACTTCTCTCTGCAATATTTTATTTATTTATTTATTTGAATCAGCGTAACCTTCCCAAATTGTGATATTTTCTCTCCTTAAATATCACACATAATCTCTTTAACCAAAAAAATAAATAGTTAATTTCAACATATTTCAAGTGTTTTTAAGTTTTATGCTTCACAATTCCGTAAATGTATTTGAACAATTAATATGAAAATAAGATGCGTCAACCAACGAGTTTCACTATTTATTTGGTCCTGAGATTCCTTTTTTTTTTTTTTTTTTTTTTTTTTTTTTTTTTTTTTTTTTTTTTTTTTTTTTTTTTTTTTTTTTTTTTTTTTTTTTTTTTTTTTTTTTTTTTTTTTTTTTTTTTTTTTTTTTTTTTTTTTTTTTTTTTTTTTTTTTTTTTTTTTTTTAGTTAAATCACTAGAATGAACCACAGTTGTAGAAACTGTATTTTTATTTTTACCGTATGCGTGTTGTGACTTTGGGACATTAAAATTGTTTTCGGATATATAGTAGCCCTGATAGAATGTATTATCAATAGATTCGGAATGACAAATAGCAATGTGACATTTAATTAACATTTACGTACTGTTGATAGTTATGAAAAATAAATATAGTATAGAAGTGTGACAAAATCAGTCAAGGTACCCACAGTCCTCCCCGCTTGCAGTGTTTAAGAATACAGTCGGTTTTTTTTAATTAAGTACGTGCAATCTGTACCTCTTATTAAAGTTTCATAACAATTTTTAGTTTTCAGTTTGAACAGTACTTACTATTATTTATTATAACATATTTACTTTTTATTTTGAAAATTCACTTTCGTCTCACCTCTCACTTTCACCTGTAACATTTTTCTGGTCATATAAATTGCAATTTTGAGTCATAATATACTTGTTACGAAACGCATGCTTTAAATTAAATGTCTAGTTCACACTCACAGACCTAATTTTCATAACATTTATGCTTATCAGAATTTTAATATGTCATGTCAATGTCTGTGCTGCTACAAATATTTAGTTTTTTAAACATAGCATCCGCTTTGTTTCTAAATAATTGTTCGAAGCAGGCTAAGAAAATGGTTCTTGGGTGTTCTTTGTCACGTTAATAAACGTGTGGCCAAATACAGAATGACACAATACACATCATACACGTTTCTAATTGAATTATTATAAAGTCTTCCATTAAACTGAAATGAAAGATTTCATCTAGATTCATGTTTGTCTCATACTCTTTCTAACATAGCACAAAATGGCAACGGCTTAGCGCTGTGCACTCAACAAATACAAATTACGAAACATTGGTATAAATAGACATGAACACGCTTTGAATTTCAACACAACCATATAAAATAATATTTTTAATGATTTTTAGTCAAGAATAAATATGTGTCAACCAATCTACGCTCCTGTCTGTATAATCCGATAAATCATTGTTCGTATGCAACATTAAAGTAAAGTGTGCACAGACAATTTACATTAATTCCATATCCATGTTCATTTTCAAAACATTGAAAATATGACAGGATAAATATGCTTAATACGACTGTAATTAGTTTTTTACACTTACAAAAGTTACCATTTGCCTACATTTGACGGTATGCTCCATAATATCAAAGTCAGCAACCAAAATAACAATTTTTTGACAATCAAAAATACCATATTAGACTTATAATGATTAACAACTGTTTTACATTTCTACGCAAAATGATGTCATTCTATAAATGTATAATATTGTCAAGTTGACCCTGCCACATGGCACCATTACACGAGCTACATTTGAACACCATTCCAACTCATAAAAGCGAACGTACACGATTCACGTTGTCTAATCAATGATAATGAACAGTGACTTGTTCCTTGCATTGGACAATGCTAAATACATTTCAAAATAAAACAAGCGTTCTCGTTATTCGCGAGTTACCAAATTAGGAAATATCCCATGGATTACAAAACTTGTCGACGAAGAAATGCAATACACAGTATCTCATAAAATTCTTACCTGCATGAGGAAAATTACGCAATACTGCATAGTTAGCTACCATATAATTCTGCCCTTGCCTTTTGGTAATAATACAAACTAATTTCATGGGCCGTTTTAATGAACAATGATTACAATAATGCTCACTGATAAAACCATATCACAAGCTCCAAATTTATTGACACGCCAAAACATAAGCCCTACTCATCCAGCAGTCACAAATATGCCACAATCCTAAATTTACTTCTTCCGAACAAACTCAGTAATCCAACTCAGACAACTTATTATAGCAAGAAAAATGTGTAGTAACACTTGACATTATGACCCACAAAGATTAGCAATCAAAGCCAAAACAACTACACCGAGATACTAAACACTGTACGAAAGCCGTTGTATCCCAGCACATCACCTAAACTTAGTTTCTAAAATATGGCAGTTGAAACTAAATTTAAAAAATGCCTAACATTCAAAAACATTGTGCGAATTAAACTCTGATACCAGTCGCATTGGTCACCAGCACACATTTCGTAAAGCTGTAAAGTGGAGCTAATGAAACGGACGTATTTTGTTTAGAGCGAATAACGCGCAGTGGCTATCAGCAGCAGAAGTAAGACTCAGCACAGGCCGTGTGGCCAGCTACTGCCCAGGGCGCACACAGAGGTTGTGAGGAGGGAAGCAGGGGGGATGTTAGAAAGTCTGGAGGAACAAAGATGTTACGACTCAAGCCACACTGAACAAAGTACTCAGATTGTCCGCCGTACTTGTGCACAGTGCACAAACAAATGAACGGGATAAAACCAATATATTATTTTAAGAACATTGTAAAAATAATCGTAAAATTATATTTTATCACACACTACCAGCATGACGTAATGGTTCGCCAAAATGAGTGTAACATACGTGTAAGTTCATGTGGAGTCGTAATAGTTAGTGTTATCTGTTCTCAGAAATAATGCAAGCTATTTTATTTAAATAAATCTAATTGAAGTACTGAAGAATTTGGCGATACAATAAATCATTAATATTTTGCCAATTTCGGCTGAGTAATTGTGGGATGGGGCCACAGTAAGCCTCCGATAACGTCACTCAAGCGGCATTAACCATTTCTCTTTAAAATTGTCTCATTTTCTCCAGACGTGTTCCTACGTATCCTAAAAATTACCAGCATTACTCTCTTAAAAGTTTCCTTTTTCTCGGAGTGTTTTTCTTTTCTCACTAAAATGTCAATTTTTCTTTCAAAATTTCCTCATTACATAATTTATTTCAAAATAACGCTTTCTTTATATGCAAATATTTTTTTTTTTAAATCTGTAAAGATAAGACTCTCAAAGGGTGACGTGGACTTGTATCTTCGACGTTGCAGTCATTTGTTGCAGCAAAAAAAAAGTTGCAGTGAGATGTGCGGCAAAACTTTCTATTTTGACAAATATGTAAAGTTTTCTTCACAAAGTATATGGCTATATAATTTTCTACTGAACATAGTTATTTTAGTAACTATTTAAGAAAGAAAGAAATTAATTTATCTTACACTTGAGTTTGTACACCACTTAAGAATCCTTGTTTCCAAATGAATATAACTTACTTAGCTGAAAATTCAGATAGAATTTAAAATAATTTTTATAGTTGTACAAGGTATATTCTGGAATCTTCTTCCAATCTGGATGAAAATATCAAGTAAATAACATCAACAGACTCGTAGAATATTGCAATCATAAGATATACGTAACAAAAATACAATCCTTCTAAAGAGGAGGAATAACCACAATAGTACCGCATTACAGTTGAGGATATTTTATTGTTTATTATAGAATCTATAAAATGAGAAAATTCATTTCATCACACGGACGGGCATTACGCATATAATTGTAAATTAATTAACCTTTATGTAAATTTGCAATTGGAGGATGCACATTATTTCTTATTTCAAGAACTTCCACACGTCGCATTGAGCTACTGAAATTGGTTAAATGTGTTAAGAAGAGTTATACAAAATATACTATCAATTGCCATTATATTACGTTTTGACACGATTTATCCTCTAACACTATGCACAATGCATGCAAAATTAAAATTGAATACACTTAGCATGAATTGAAGCTGTGTGAGAGGTTATTACAACAAAATAGGTCAGAGTATGTTGGTTAGTTCAGCTGGACAGCGACTAAGCTCTGCTGCAGTCTTAGAGTGCTCTGCTCAGCGCGGCAAAGCGGCTTAGTAAAGCCCTGGAGAGGTCGGCGAGGGCAGCAAGATTTAAACCTCGTGTCTGCCATTTGCGGCTAAGCCCTCAGCCAGCCAGTCGACTTCCCAGCTTCAGTTCGTCCATGTTGCTACCTACTACTACGCAGTCTTATCTACGGACATAGCAGACAGACTTAAAATGATTTTTATATACACGTTGTCATAAATACTCCACAATAATACGAGATACAACAAATTGATTGAACACATAAACATTTGACGAAATTAATCACTAAACAAGAGATGTACCGTAAGCAGGTGTGACTTTGGACATGTGGAATGAATTTAGGATATTTTGTACTATTTTTATTTTCCATAGTGGTTAACAGTGAATAAGTGTTAATTTAATGTAATGTGGTTATTTTTTACTCGGAATTTATCGCAAGTAAATTACTTTATTCCGCGCTGCCATATATGCGAAAATATGGCAAGTCTAGATCAACACAACTGAGATACAGCTTGCCTCTAAGATGTTAACTTCTACCTTAAATGTTATTTCAATAAGAAATAACGCCACAGACTCGTTACCCGTGAAACATTGGCTAAAACTATTAATTCAGAGGCAGGTACAGTACAATTCAATACAAAGGTGAGATTAAAAAGTCTTGTTTCGATACACATCAAGTAATTTAAATACAGGGCCTCGAAAACATAATTGAATATCACATGGATAAAATACAGGAACATTTTATTTTAATGGTAAGAATATGCCACAAGAAAATATTTACTAGTTTATTTCATTTAGATAAACAATTGTTCTGAGAAAATAAAATTTTAAATAAGTGCATCATCTGTCACGTTTTCTTTGCTTGTAAAATAACATTTAATGTAAATTTTATGAAAACAAATCCGACAAATACAATTCATGAATGCTAAAAAGGCAGAAAATGTTTACATTAAATTGCTGAAAATACTGTCATTTTACTCTCCTTAATACTAACAACTAACTTAAACATTTTTACAACATTGTCTCAGTGCAAACGATCTGAGTCGAGAAAATAAATGAACAAAACAGCAGCGACAGTACTTTATCAGAACATTAAAATGAAACCTTCGTAGCAGAAACAGAACCCATTTACGCGTGTTTGGCCCCCCGATACGCCGTATACGTTAATGCTCTAAGCCAGGAAAATAAACTTGGCCGATTTTATTTCCGGTCCATATAATCGACGGCTTCTTTCTTTATGACGGCTGTAAAAATGTTACGTGTTCTCCGCACGGCGGCAGCGAGTGTTATGGTCGACGTCATAGAGTTAGGATCGTGTGGTGCGGGCTAATTCAATCACACGGACCACATCTGCGCTTGGACATGCACGCTTATTAACCGCAGATATCCTCCTCTTTGCAGCCTTATTGGATATCGAACGTGGTTTAGACCTTTGATCAAGGAAGTTAGTGTCTCCTTGACAAGGGAAGTCTCCCGCATGGGTCAGGCCATCGCGGAAATGAGCTAGTTTCTTCCTCTGGACGTCTGTGTAATTTTATCGGACAGAAAGCTAAGTGGGCGACACGAATCAAACGTGCAGTGCAATCAAACATTTTCTTCATCCTGAGCCATTGGCCAAATTTAAGACCGATTTCACAAATGGAATTATTTAAAATATAATTGACTTTGCTAAACCAAGTACTACTTCAAATCACAAAATATATTTTATAATCAAATTCAACAACAAGTAAAACGAAGCAAGTAATTACCTAGCAATGTCTAAATGCTGTTTCATGAAATGTCAAACAAGAATTTACAGCAAAAATATACGGGTTGCACCTCTGTTCGACCAACGAACTTCGGGGGCGTGTTCCTCAGATTATCGTTCATATTCATACGAAATGTCGGAAAGTAATATATTAGTTCATGTCCGTGCTATCTTGGTGTACCTACAATAATAAAGATCACCTAAATAAATGTTGGATAATTAATTACATATTAAATTTGCTTTAAGTCTGTTCTGTAGTTTTCGACAATGAGGGGTTTCTGACAAAACTGAACAATTAAAAAATATGGCATTTTTTACTATTTCATTGTTTAATATGTCACATGGATATTGATGACCCTGTTAATACCTATTCTCTAAAAAATTAAACAAATCACTCAAAATGTAACCAGGAAAAAAGGAAATTCTACAAAAACCGAAAAAATCCATGTTTTTCGACAAAAACAAGACAAGTACATTTTGACAATAAGTACTTAACACCACTATAGTAGATGTGACTGCACTTTTTGTTAATATGCCAGGAAAAAATTACTGGTTAAATGCAGCCTTAATAGTTACATATGATCTAATTTTATGTATGTCTTCATATACTTACTATCCATTATTTGTGTTGTTTTGCATATAGGTACCACTAGCGTACAGAATGGATACTGAGAAAAACTGCAAGCATGTTGGCAAATACGTGGCTATAAAACAAACTGGTCTTGATTGCAGGTAGTTAATTTTGACAAGAAGTTTTCAGAAATGAGTTTGTCACACACATTGAGAACAAGAATTCCAAAATTTTCAACATACTAATGATTCAGTGCACACATTTGTATGTTATTATAGGTGTATGGCGAAATAGAAGATGATATGAGCTCATTTTCATCAGCAAAATTCGTCCAGAAAAATTCCATCCTTCTGACTGGCTGTTCTATTTATGGAATGTCCGGATCTGCATGAACTGTGGTCGTGTTACTAAAGCTTTAAATGTTACTAAATGATTTGTCACACATATGACAAAGGCAAACAGCAATGGAGCTCAAGTATATTACAGCGGAAAACCTTTCTTACACTTCTCAAGGGACCTGGAAAATGTAAAAAGAGGACAAATTTTCAATGTAAATGCAGCAAATGGCACCATAAAAAGAAGATGTAAAATAAGGGAAAGTGTAAAACGAGGGGTATTAAAAAAGTTCTACTGTAATTTGATTATCATTGTTTCTGTCTTCCGTAGAACGAAACTTTCATGGTAAATAAAAAATCTAACAAAAAAAAATAGTAGATCTGTCGCTCAAGATACACCTATTAATGTGTTGGTGTGAGATATATGCAAATGTATTAGCACAAGGAATTCCATGTTTCAAATTTTAAAGCCAATAGTCCAGGGGCATAACTTCTCCCGTAGGATTCTGAATTACGAAGTTGTAAGACTGATTGCAGATCTCAAAGAAAATGTCGACGATTTAGTGATTTGTGTGAAGTTTCAAGTGACGATAACAGTTGTGGCTGCGATGTTTAAAATCAATGCATCAGCTATTTTATCAATTATTTTCCACAAAATACTGTACAAGTACTTCTAGGGCATTAAACCAAAGTACACTTTAAGTTAATTTGCAGTAATTTACTTTTGTCTTCATGCACACACCTGCTACTAATGATGCAGCTTTCCACCGTAAATAGGAAATGTATACTGCACTTACATTCATCACTACTGTACTATAAATAATTTATGTTTTTCTACCTAGCCATGATGAGATAGCAGCTTAAATTATTCACATATATCTTTTCATAAATATTTTTCAGTAAAACTTACAAATCAGCATCTTTTTTTCTCTTTGTAAAAAAATGTATTTTTGTGAGGTGTTCAGTTTTTGTCAGAGCCACCTCATTATTAATGTTGTGAGAACCTCGAATCTGTGGAATACATACTACTGAATATAACGTCAACCAATAACTTAGAATTTACGTTACCTTACTTAGTAATACATGTTTATCGGATCTGTAGTTACTTTGGGAAATGGTTTTCATATACTGTAGCTCATGTGATCTATGAAAGCTGGAAGGTCAACCGTGCACCATCTTGTCGGTGACAAACTGCGATTTTTATCGGGTGTGAGATTTTCGCTAGCCTTGCACCAGGGTTCTGTATGTTTCCCCACTCCTTTCCCTCCCTCTCTAGAATTACTTCCTCTGCACATGCGCCCTGACTTAGCTGGCCAGAGTCTAGTACCTTTATAAGCCTAAAATAGCAAGATTGTTTATTTCTTATTCACATGTTAAATTACTTATATTAAGTTACTTTATTTAATTTATATTTTACTTTACGAGTATATGTACTGGGGTATCTTAGACAGCATGTGCCTAACAGTTTCAGGTTTGTATGAGAGACCAATTAAATGAAAAACGGAAAACGAATTTACGCAGAGAATTATTAGACAACTTCAAAAGCTTTAACCTAAACAGGCAAGATATATATATATATATATATATATATATATATATATATATATATAAATGAAAGGTGACTGGTTGACTGACATATCAAACTGCAGCCCAAACCACTGGACCTAGAATCGTGAAATTTTTTGTGGGGGTTCCCTTCAGGTCGTAGGCGAGCACTAAGAAGGGATTTTTCGAAATTCGACCTCTAAGGGGGTGAAAAGGGGTGAAATGTGTGTCCGAAGAAACGTCGATAGAGCTCGAACCCGACGGCCTATCATCGTGATTTT
>PNEQ01071945.1:0-52623 GCA_003012365.1 Medauroidea extradentata
TAATTTTGAAACCGCTGTACCGTAATAAAAATATCACAAGCAATATAATAATTTGCACATACAATCAAAAATTAAAATCATTTTAACTTATTTGGTGCTGTGATAATTCTCAGAAATTTGTATAGTTTAATTCTCTGTATCGATATTATCTTCGAAATACTTAATCACCACATATCTTGTGTTACTAAATTACATGACTCTGTCCAATACATGTAGACGCAGTTTTCCAACTTTAGTTCTCATCTTTTCAGTTAGGGATTTGAGTATAACAAAACTATTTATAAGACCAAACTTGATATACAAGCTAGCACCAACATGTTTATGGCCAGCTTGTAAAAAGCAAACATAGCATCCACCAGAAAAATTACATATTAATTTACGATAGTATTTGAACATGATTGAGAGTATGTATTCATTAAAAAATGTTTCTAGTTTGAAAATGTATTCATTCAAAAGACTTTTTAACTAAACGATATTATGACTCACGTGATTAAAATCATTTAGTTCAATTCTACGATAAGGAATGCAAGTCTGTTTGGGTGCAGAAAATTATCTAAAATTTAGGTTACAAATCTGTGTATGACGGCATGTGCTATATTTTCATTTTAAAATCGCATATGATACTTTCCGTTTGTTTTTCAACTATATTTGAATTAATGTAAGGAAATTAATGATGACATTTTATAATATAAAAAAGATGTTAGGGTGTTACATTTCCCTTCAAAACTTTCCAATTAAATTAATTAATATGTACCCTTATACAAAACGGTTTTGGTACTGCGTGGAATTAAACATATCTAAAAGTCGTAACTTATATATTCGGATTTCATTGTTGGCAAACTTTTAATAGTGCTGACTTTCTGATAAAACGTTCATATGTACAGAAAACTGCCGATTAAATAAAGTTATATGTACGGTTTTTAATAACATGCAGTAATTTTTTAGTCTTTCAAAGTTTATCAACTGTAAATTACATGAAGAAATTTTTTCTTAGGACAATTTTATAAAGCAAAGTAACAGAAGTAGAAAATTTTTATGTCTGCTGCTACCTTAGCAAAATATAGAAAGGAAAAGGAGCGACTTCATAACAAAGGCAGTAGCTGTTGTTTTCTTGTTAAAAATAATAAAAGTTACTCTGAAGGTGAAATTTCCCGACCCTGTACGCACCAAGAAGATCTCCCCTCACTTGCCCCGGTACCCTTCAGAGCAACGCATTTCTTACAAAAGCGTTGTCCTTCTATATCGTTCGTGGGTTACCCACTCAAAGCCACTCCAAGCACCGCTAAAAAGATGATTTCGGCACGCGCTTGTATATACAAACTCCCTCCTGTAGGAAAACTCCAGCCTTGTTCTCAAATAACAATCTCCCGCCATAACTACAGAAAACACTCTTCGTCGGCGAAACGCCGCCCCTTCTCTCCCCTTCTTTCTCTCAATCTCGGCGAAAACTTCTTGCAGGCGTTGTAAATTTTCTGAAGGAACTAGAACACGGGAAGTAGCACCCCCGGAACACAATATTCTTTCTTTGTTTTTTTTTTTCCTCTTTCCCCTTGTTATTCCATCTATTTCCTTCCTCCCCTCCTCCAACATTAACTTAGGATTTACTCGGCTCACGCAGCCACTCTAGCAAGCAGGGAATCACAGATAGGAAGCTTCGCAGCGCACTTTGTTAACCCGGCGCAATAATTGCTGCAGGGAAATTTTCCAGCAAAAAAAAAATTAGAGGTAAAATAAAACAAGTTCCACGCGATCCGTATTACTCCGCGTTCCTTCTTGCTGCCTGGAGATTAAGACCACGGCAATAAGGAGCCTTCTTAAGTAGCTATATTCTCGGCTGCTCGCAGAAAATAAACTAAGATAAAAATTAAAACGTTTCGTGCTAACATGGAGTGAGGAACTGGCACTCATTTCAAACAGCGTGCTTCTCTTGGGAATTTTAACAAGACCAGATAAAAAATAAATAAACTGAAAATTGTGTTCGCACAGCTTCAGCAACAGTATAAGAAAAACATATTAATTTGTGTTGAAGGCAGCGAAGTTCCGTAAAAAAAAGGCTCTTCCAACATATTTTGCAGTCAAGAAATTTAAAAGCAGGAATAAATTATGTAAAGATAGTACGGCAATGGAAAAATTTTAAAAGCGGTCCAATTAAAAATTACTGTGGTCTAAATTTTTTGAAATATATTGGTATTGAAAATAAATTTAGAAAATTTTACTTACTCGCATTTAAGTTCTGTACGATTTTGTTATTTGTTACAACTGGAACATTACATTTAGAAAAGTTTCTCAATGCATAATGTTATGGTTAAAAAAGCTCACGTATAATAGTTTTTGCTTCGCAGAGTGGCCTTAATATATATATATATTTATATAGAATATATATATATATATATATATATATATATCCACTGAGAATTAATTTCTGTTAGTACACTTCCCCAGTTAAACTTCACAACTGCCAACTGTGTAAGCGGAGCCTTTTCGTGAATATTACTTATCCCACTTGCATTGGATGGCACTAGAACAGAACGTTTGAATGTTACTGAAATGTAACTGTGTATTTAATTTATATATATTACAGCAAGTGATATCTACGAATTGTGTTGTTGCAATTCGTGTTATGGGACGACGAGCAAACCAAAATAAATTATCTTGCCAACGGTTACGATAAAGCTAACATCAAATGGAAATATTTAACTTTTGCTGGTTTATATGCACTTCAGAAATTGTTTTTGTAACTTCCTACGTATTTCTCGTATTACCGAACTACATACTAACTGGGAACTTCAAATTATGCCTAATGGTTTACTTTTACACTAAACGTGTTTAGTCAGCAAAATGGTTTATATTTTGTGCGTCTTAGTTACATAATTACTAGAAATGAACGCAAAGGCAGATTGAAAATAAGATTGCAATTTTAAAAAGTAAATGCAGTCCCCGAGTGAAATATGGAATAATAAATAATGAGCACGAGTAATACACCAGGTATCAAGCTGATGCAGAATTATTTGTAATTCTTGATCATTTCTATTCTAATCGTAATGCGCCGTACAAAGTTATTTGTTTAAGATTTCCTATACAGCTATGAGAGTGCCTGATACACAAGTACGTTGGCTTTAAGCCCAATACACACGGTTATCTTTTTTGAACAAGAAGGTGTTCACCTTCTTGTTCAAGGTGACTTGCATCGTGTTAATGGCCAACTTGTATGCAAGTAGCGTGCATACAAGATCTTGCATTCTAGCTAGAACCATCTAATTTTCATGCACCTTCCAGTGCAAGTCGTTTGTTTATATTTTCATGTGTCTCGTTTACGTAAGTTAATATATTCTAAATAGTATTTATTTGAGAGTAGAAACAAAATTGAAGCCTCGTATAGGCACACAACTTTATTTTTCAGTTTATATCATGTCCATAACTGATCTATCCTGTATATAACTGATGTCTCTTATAATTCAAAATGACAAATTCCATATCCTTGTTATTTTTTATAGTAAATAAAATCACAAAATTAAAAAATAATATAAAAACAAAAAAAGGGCCTTGTATTTCTAACCCTATTTGGCATAGAGGCACATTCAAGCTAGTACACAAGTATGCCATGTGTACGGTATGTTCATGAAGTATGTATACAAGGGAGTGTAAACTTTCTTATTCACCTTTTTGTGATCACCTTGGTGTACGAGAAAGAGGCCCGTGTGTATTGGGCTTTAGAATGCTGAGTTTGTGTACCGGATCCAGTGTAAGCAATTCTCGTATTTGCCGTTTCTGTACATGTACTGTAAAAGTCATAACAGAACGTAGCCTTTAATAGCTTTGTGAAAATAAATGAAAATGTGCATTGAAGCTACAACTTAATCTTGATAATAAGGAACGAGCGTCCCATTAGATGTCGAGTTTTGAAACTCGTCAAGTGAGAGAGATAGCGGAAAATCGTCAGACTCCTATCTGCAAGCGTATTCTTCTAATCAGCGCTGCATTCTGGGCCTAGTATTATGGGATGACGGTAACTGTACGCGGCATGAAACACAGGTGTTTAGTTGCAGAGGACCAGAAATAGCATTAGCCTAGTCGAATAGGGACTCACAAATAACGAACGTAACGCGTCAGAAATGAAGACACTTCATTGCAGCCTACTAAGCAGTTCACTTTTCCTGCGATAAAACACCCACCTTAGTGATGATTACAGATGATGGTTTATGGCGGGAAAACTTGACTGTTTGCTGGGTTTCACGTACTTTCAGCTTACTAGAAGATTACTGGCTTTCGCTTGTACGTGGAGCTGTTATCCTATTTGACTTAGCAAATTGGAATCCTGCTATTGTAGTATGTATGGACAGGAAATTTTGGTGAAAAGATTTTTGCGCCACTTTGTTTCAGTGCCTTACGTGCACACCTGCAGTTCAACTTCACGGCTATTGACAGAGTGTTTTTGTGTACAGTAGTTATTCATTTGACTGTGCCAATCAGTACACGGATAACTGCCACACATCACGTCTGTGATTTGCGGGTTTAATCTCCACACGCTGGGTGTTACGGCATCCAATCACTGACCACATAGCAGAGCTGCAGGTGCGCACGTAAGGCACTGAAATAAATTGTTGCAAAAAGTCTGTTCGCGAAATTTCCAATCTCTAATAAAATGTGATGCCTGACACTGGTCTGCAGACAGCTACGTAGTGTCAGACGGATATCACCCAATCGTATATACAGAAGAAAACTGCAGTAATTCCAAGGTTATGTTGGTAGCAAACATTTTCGCGGTATACCATCGCCCGTAGTGATTATATAAATATAAAAAAAAATTCCCGATTGGATGTAAAATTTCTGGCATTCCATTCACCAATTTTTGGATACGTACACGTAGTAAAATTACTTCTGCTGCCATCCAACTCCGTATAATTCAAGTGATACTGTAACTACAGGCTGCGCCTGCCTAAGCGCATTAGTAATTGTATTCTACTACATAACAAATTGACACTCTGGTTCAAACATGCTTAAGGTAATTTGGCTCCCTATAAAGACTGTGTTTGTATATGAGGCACAAAATCGATGGGTCTTTAAGCGTGCCGAGACCAGCGTCTCAGCCACACACTCTTGTTATTTGTAAACAACTTTTGTGCAGCCAACCAGAATTTATGGAAAAATTGATTTTTAAATAAGTTTAGTAATAGCAACAGGAACAAAAATTACCGTTTGTGTGTGCATTTCCAAATGGTAAAAATAAATAGACAACAAATGGTTTTTGAGGAAAATTTTAAAAGTAATTATTATTATTTGTATTTATTTGAAGCAAAACCAATTAAATAAGAACTCGTCTGACTTAAGAGATTTTTTTGTAACAGACACAATATACGAACCAGCTAAATGTTCGAACAAGTATGTTAAGCGTAATAGGCGTGCGAAAGAGAGGGAGGTAAAAACAAAGTCGTTCTTCCCAGGCGTAGAAATAACATCTGCCTGGCGTGTTTTTACACGTGAATACGGGAAATTGAATTTTTGAAGGAGAAATTTGTCACGCGAACTGGAAGAGCGGCAACAGAGTGAAAGAGGAACACGACCTAGAAGCGTTCTAGAAGAAACAGACGACTTGAAGTTTCTAGCTGGCAGAAAGAGGAATGGACTGTGGTTTAACTTGATGGAAAACTAATTGATAAAGGTAGCTTTCCGAGAACCTCGTTTTATTAGGTTAAAATACATTGGGCAGCTTTTAAGTGGTTTTCTAGTACGTCTTCATCTACCTGACGATACACGGTTGCATACACAACATGTTAAGTACATTTAGTGTTCAGTTCGGCGTAATTTTCTGGACCGCAGGAACCCCGGAAAGCCTAGTGAGGAATAGAAAAAAAAAAATATAATCAATACAAACAATTTTAAATGAGAAAACATTTGCTATCACGTAAATGGGTATAAAAAGTCATCTAAAAGGTATGTTGGCTAAGCTAAACTAGGACTGTTAACATTTTATACTATTTACCACGATTTTATTAACTCGTTATTCCTGTACCTTTGTCTGTCTATTCGGTAGCAATGAACTGATTTGTAACACTGAGACTTAAGACTTTAGTACAGTTCGGAACTGATGACAGCGCATCATGCTTGACCCTCTATTTGTTTGTGCGATTTTCTGGTATCGATTGCAATCTGAAGTCCCGATGAGCTACAGACTTGTATCTGTAAACATCGCTCCGAACTTGATTTCAATGCGACATACGAGGACGCTATTGTAGAAAGTTATTATTTTTAATTTAAAAAATGAAAGCCTAATTTCCCTATGATTAACCAGTAGGAAATAATATCCAAATAAATATTCTTTAACACGCCACGTTTTTAAAACGAACAGAAACGTAGGATATAAAATAATTTACGTTCTGAAAATATTTGTAGGCCTAATATATCGTAAGCTTACTAGAAGAACTAGGTAACTTAGTTTTTCCTCGTTTAAGTTATCTGCAAATGTCTACACATACTCTTATGATGGTTCTAATTGATTTGTATATACTTGTAAATGTGTTAATAATGAGTATTGTTGCAACACAAATTTTCATATAAACAAATAACTGTGTTTATGACAAAAGCAATATGCAGTGTTTCAATAAGATATATCCAGCTACCTAGTTACATAGTTATAGCAAAAAACCCACGATGCTAAACTAAGAACTTGAGGCGAAAGCAATAGATAATTTATGCATGAACAGTTCACCAAGTCACCGACAATTTGACTGCACTGCAAATTATTCTATAATTTTAAAGTCCGTTTTGAAAACGTGGATCATTTAAATCAAATTAACATAATTGCTATTGGTTTGCTACGAAGACCCAGTGCTGCAATGGGATATGTACGAAATAATTTTCTAAGATTAATTTCCTTGTTAAGAATACTTTATTTTCAATACTGACAGTGTAAACAAGGTTTTTATGTTTCTTATAATATATTCACAGTTACCGGCAAACAACTTTTATTACTGAAAAGTAAGGTGGGGCTTTACGGCATTCATATGAGATTTGAGCGTGCCATATAGTCTATGGTATGCACACTTTGTCAGCTGCGAATATCACATTTGCTTTTTAAAATTAAACCTCGCCGTTTTAATACGTTGTTTTATGAGGCTGCGGTGTAATATCGTGAGAAGTGAGATGTACTCAATACACGGCGGTATTACTGTTGGCAGACGACCGTTGGTTCTTTCGTGATAGTGGGTCTCGTGCAACATATCAAAATTAAAATTTAACACGAGTGAATTGTTGTTCGAGTAATGAGAGTCGGCGTGGTACGCCGTTTTCTGCAGCTTTTATTTCGGGACTCTTCATTGTCATTTCTGGGAATTGTTTTTTGTTGTTGGTAACTGCGGTCTCTTTCGCTCATGGGGATGTTATGAAACGTAGTAGCATCGTATCATGTTGCTCGTTCTGTGAGGTTATCATGAAACGGAATGCAAGAGAGACGGCTTACGACGGACATGTATATTTAAACATGATATGTTGAGCTAAAAAAAAATTTGTTGTATACCTTGGGAAAAGCTCACAGGGAGTACTGTAACCAATATATGTATTAAACTTAATTATTAATACGTAATCACAACTTTGATTACTACCGTTAATTAAAAATGCTAATTATATTTTACGTAGTGGAATTTTTAATTACTGACTTTTTAATTTACAAGCGAATGACAGTTAGTTCTATATCAATCATTACAGTTTTAGCTTTGAGCACCTGACGATGAATTTTTAAATGAACTCTGTCATCGAAGAACCAATATTAAAGCTCAAATGTAACTGATTTAGTAGTGGTACGTAATGCATCCGTGCAGGAACAAGTAACGAAACATGTTAAAATATCATAGTCTCTCAGAATGTCATCTATAGACACGATTGACTTTCGAACAAGAAGCGAGGTAAATTTCCTGAGCGTTTTCAAGAAATTTAATTTATAAAGGTTGTATTACGCTATTATTATTGCTCTACATATATTTGGTTACCTGAACCTTTTAATTTCAAAATACAATATTATTTTACTAAGGACATGACACTATTTGCTTTTTTGGCAATGATAAAATATTTTTATCAAGAATGCATCTATCATTCGTGTAAAATTTTAGAACGTAAAAAATTTTTAAATCGTAGAATTTGTCGAAGGTAATCTCTATATATAAAAATGAACACTGACTGACTGACTGACTTACATATCAAACTGCAGCCTAAACTACTGAACCTAGAATCGTGAAATGTTTTATGTGGGTTCTCATTAGGTCGTAGGCAAGCAATAAGAAAGGATTTTTTTTCGAAATTCGACCTCTAAGTGTGTGAAAAAGGGTGAAATGTATTTCCGAAAGAACGTTTATAGAGCTCGAACCTGAAGGTCTATCACAGTGGTTTTTACTTAAATATGACACTCATGAAAATGCATAGTGGTCAGTTTGAAAATTTTTCGAAATTCAACATTTAAGGGGATGAAAAGACCTAAAATGTGTTTCCGATTAATTATCGATATCTATCGAATCATTCGGTATAAAGAGTTGGTATTCACATCAAAATATTGCTTACGTAAATACCCAAAAACAATGTTTAGGATTTTTTGAAATTCGTTCCCCAATTAGTAAAAAGGGCAAAATGTGTTTATTATTAATCATCTATATTTTTTAAACACAATTGGCTATCGTCGTGATTTTTACTTTAATTGGTTACGTATACAAATGTCAATGACAGGACTCCAAGATGTTTCGAAATTCTTTAATCAAGGGGGTGAAAATGCGTGAAACATATTTTCGATTATCCCTCCATATGTATCGAACCAATCGAGATATCGAAATGCTCTTTGCTTTAAATTGATGCTTTTGTAATTGCCCCAAGTACCATTACAATATATTTTCCGGATTCGACCATAAAGAGGTTAAAAAATGGGTCAAATGTGTTTTCTATTCACAATCGATATATATCGATGCCATTGATTTTCATATAGCAACGTGATGTTTAAGATTGATGCTTACTCAAATAACTGAAATATGATATCACGAATTTTCGAAATTCGTCACCTATGGAGGTGAAAAGTTTATCCAATTAATAGTCGATGTATCTTGAACACAGCGGGATATATTCGTGTTTTTCACGTTCAAGAGACTCCAGTAAAGTAGTCTAAAATGTGATTTAAGGGTTTTTCGAAATTCAGTCTCTTAGATAGTGAAAGACATTGAATGAGTTTTAGATAAATCCTCGATATCTATAGAACCTGTCAAGATATACAGTTAATTTTTGCTTCAGGATGATGATTACATAAGTATTCGCAAAATGGTTTTAAGAGTTTTTGAAATTCGAACTCTCAGTACTGTGCAGTGGTCATATGTGTTTTTCAATTAATAATCGATTTTGATTCGACTGAACTGGCTAGAGTCGTGATTTACACTTCAATTAGATACTTTTGCAAATGGCTAAGATGTGAATTAAAAGTAATTTGAAATTTGACACCCAAACCGGTGAAAAAGCACAAAATTTGTTTTCCACCAACCCTTGATATGTATATAACCAGTAAAGATATTGAGGTGTTGTTCGCGTCAGAGTGATGCTTACGTAAGTATTTAAAAATTGTGATAGTTATTTTACTTAAAAAAGACAACTTTATCGTTAATAATAAAACGAAGTTTGTAAGTTTTTAAGGCAGACGTTCCGAAAAGCAAGTACGAGCAGTGAGAAGTAACTTATGCATGAGTTTCACTCTACAGCAACCTATCGAGACGTGGTGTTATTCAACATTTATTAACCCAGGACATGAATATTTTATTTTTTAATAAAATTTTATTTTCATGAATTATTTCGACGTTTCGGTCTACTTTCTGGGAAGTTCTGGGCTCAAATTCCGATGAATGCTGCGTGTAAACGTTCAGTTCTGACACCCAAAAACTACAAGGCAGATCAAATGAGTGCAATTTACATGTAGCCGTTCAAAAGCTATGTTGTGGTTCCTGATATGGATCGGGGATGTGGTGTTATTTAAATTCCAGAAGTCTCTAAACAATAGTTCTTACCACATCGTCAAACGAAAGAAGATTCTGGTGGGGGCTAACGCTCTGCCAGAGCTGAGTACAACCACTGCAGGAATAATGCTAATTGCGTTTGTAGTATTGCTTTCTACGCACGTGAATTATTTCTTCATTCCACAACCAAACGAGTAACACAATCACTTAAGGATGCCTGGTGCTAATTCGGTTGGCGTTGTGGCTTACACATGGGCGTCACTTATGCGTGTGTTATTCGAAATATAGTCAGTCTCACACAGGTATTCCATATTTAGACAGTTAACTTCCGAGACGTATGTCTGCAAACAGGATTGCGAAATCTGTGCTTTTCCAGTAAGCCAGGTAGGTTTAAAACTCCAAACAATGATGGAACTGCAAGGCACATTTTACTTAAGAGAAATGTGAAAAAAAAAAAAAAAAAAAGGAAAGGTTATATGAGACAGTCTATACCTAGGTCTTACAAGCTGATTCCAAAAATATTGCCTCAAATATAATTTGCTGCCTTCAACAATACACTAGAATGAGGGTTTGACAGTATTTACATGATACACGAATGCTACTTTTAATTCAATCTCTATAAGCATTAGAAGGAAATTTTTGCTAACTAATTTTGCACCACTTTGTTTCAATGCCATATGTGCACATCTGCAGCTCAACTTCGTGGTTATTGGCAGCGTGTCTTATTTTCAAGGTGTCTCTTAATTGACTATGCCAATCATAACAAGGTTACTGCGACATCGCGCGTCTATAATTAGCGGGTAGGTCCCCTAGACGCTGTTAGTTAAAACATCCAATCACTGACCAGGAAGCAGAGCTGCACGTGTGGACATTATGCATTCAAACATGATGGTATCAAGCGGTCTCTATTCATAAGCTATTACAATTGCGAGGATTTAAATGTGCTCTAGTTTGTATATTGCACTGCTATTTAAGTCTGTTATGGCTAAACGCGTGCAATTAATGCTTAAGAAAAATTTGTTTAATCGAAAACCTCTTCACGGAAACACATGGAGTCTGATTTACGAAGAGAGCTTACGATAGAAGAATAGAGTCGCTGCCTGCAGATCTCTGACCTGACTGTACAATAAACAGATCTCAATTAAAAACCGTTACCGAAACTTTTACAACCGTCAAAAAGGATCAATTTATCAGTTTATGTTATACATGTAAGAGTGATGTCACTAGTTTGTAGTACTAAAATAAAAGTTATTTTAGTAAAAGTTTAAGTATTTAAAAAAAATTAAATATTTGAGAATTTCTGTCAGCATTGAAGACGTACAACTTCAGTTAGCTTCTCCAGGACTAACACGTTACGAGAAATACTTCTTCAATCTTATTCGTCACAGTAATGTCTGTTCTTGTACGAAAATATTAATAGTTAATTCTTTACGTTTTTCTTTTTATGTGTAATTTACATACATATGTTTCAGCCATAAAGGATTTTACTAAAACAGATGTTCATACAGTAAGCGCTAAAATTTATTAGTACAAAATGACAAACTATCTGACACTGCGCAAATTTGTGCGCAACAGTCGCTGGCGATAAGACGTGAATCGCAATGAATATTAAACAGAATTAACTCCTTCCTAATCGTGCATATTGCGGTTTGATATGCAAGGTTTCCAAACATAGGAGCCGGAATTTCAAGAATCAGCTGCCACAGCGGTAGAAGATGTGAAGAAGAACTACAGGAGTTGTAACACATGAATTACCTGCGTGGACTCAGATATGACGCCTTTGGCATCGCAGTCACGAAGCTCAACTGATGGCACACGTGTTCAGCGTGCGGAGACTGGTGAAGGTGAGAGACAATCCCCGTAATATTAGATTAACACATGTTCTGTCTTAACCCTCATTATAAATTTCCTTTTGTAGTTCAGGCATTGGCACAGCTTAAGGAAGTTGGCCACGTGAAAATGCATTATTTATATCTGTACCGAACTTAATTTAACCTCCGCATCAGGAAACACGGCGTGTAAACACAATTGGAACCACAGTTTATGAATAATCACTCATCAAAACACAAATTGGCAGTTACGGTGTAGCCCAAAATTAAACAAGTAATTAACTTGCAGAAACTAGAAAATTCATATCGATTGTAAATGCTATAATATTTTTCAAGACACCTTTGGGGTTACAAAGGGATACATCTTTCTATTTTTTTGCGTAACTTTGAGTTGTAGCTGTTAAAGAAACTATTAAGACTATCCTTTGCGAAACACGACATAAAATGTATTGATATGCTGAATTTTAGTTCCTGTAATTTTGATGTCTTGAATAAAATACAATTTGTTATTTTGGCTAAATTGCAACATTCCTTTTGTGACTTATTGGAGTGATTATGATAAAACTATGAAGGGTTTTTTTTTTATTTGGAGAAAGTACATAATATATTATGTGTAAACATTGAACAGTGCTTTGGGCCAATGTAAAGTAAATAATTGTTACGGCGCCAACGTCCATAAATTGACTACGATTGCCTACAATTTATATTATTTTTATATGCGTAATCACCAGGAGGAAAAAAGTCATGTTTCCTCCCGATAGTTACTAGTTAAGGTAAGTCCACGCCTGTCGCATGGAAGCGTGTCACGCATAATCATTTTTACGCGTAATAATTTTTACGCGTAACCGCTTAACTTATTTCTATTGCGCTTTCCTACGAAAATAGCTCACACTTGAAACTATTAAGCTTCTAGGTTTTCAAGATTCAGCACGCTTGATAGAAACATATTTTTTTTTGGCCCTCTAAGTATGTCTAAAAACTGGTTCCTTGTAGGCTGTTGTAACCCCTAAAATACCATCTAAATACTTAAGTTCAAAGCGAGAGGCATGCGTCGGCCTTTACTTCATTCTATCCAAAAATAAAATTTTAGGGTCACCTGTTAAAGTCACATAGGAAAAATACTTCAACGAAAAACTTGCACACAAGTTTGACGCGCTGCGAATAGAGGCGATGTGTTTCCCGTCGAGCATGGTACTTTGGCTCTTCTCGCTCCGCTGTTCCCAGCCATAAAACGTGGGAATCTAAAACCGGTGAAGACTCTTGTTTAAAACTAAGTAACTCATTGACAAAGATTATGACGACAATACTCGTGACAAATCGCACTGGAAATAAAAATCTTTCAATACAGAACTTAAAAATTGAAATAAATAATGCTATAATATTTAACAGTAGTAAGTAAAATTTTATATTAATTATGCTCCCTAATGATTAAACAGTATAGTTGATCGCATCTTTAACAAACTTATCAATGAAAATTTTTTCCTTCGAAAGTTTTAGTACGATTTGGTGAATAATTCAACACATGATTATTTCTACATCTTAAATTGTTATAAAATGACAAACCGTGTATACGGTTTAAACCAAAAGCAAAGTAGTTATTATTTCGTAGAGAGTGCTCCTATTTTAAAATTTCCAAATGCAAACATTTGGCATTTCTGTGATATTACTTAAACGGCATAAATATGTTTGCACGTAATTAGAATGCTTCTAAGACACGTCACATTTTGGTAAAATAATTAAGCAACTTGTTCACTCAATTAATGTGCTTATTTGGCAAGATACTAAACATTTAAGAAATCTGGAATTTAGTTTCATCTTTGCTCTTGCAACTTTCGTCAGAAAAACCCTTAACTAAAATTAAATACGTACCCTATTACTAAAAAAAATTACAGCCAACTACGTCAACCATCACGAAAAACGTTAAGAAGAATTTCACTTTTTTTCTTCCAAGATTATGTTTAATGAATTCCACTTGTATATTTAAACCACACTTAAACTGAGAAACTTTGAAATAAAATTAATTAAACTATTCAGTCTGGGTAAACGGGACATGATTAAAATGTTTGTTTCCAATTATCTTTTCACCTTACGTGTGATCCTCCAAGTGAAAAGTTGGGTAAATTCGATGTACTTGCAGTTTATACATAAAAACGCTGTCCATGTACTTTAAATGAATAACATTATGTTAAATAAACTAATGACGGTTTTTTACTGGTTTAATTTCCTTTGAGTTATATTGTATTGGACTAAAATTGTTTGCAAGACACATTTGAATTTAGCTTTGTGTAATGCACATGAATATCCACAACCCAATGGTAGAAATACAAGGTTGGCAAATACATAATACGCGACATTGCCGGGCGCGCGCGCACATACGCCTACCAGCTTCGCTCAGCCACTCCCATCACAAATTTCCGGCAGGCCAGCGCCATATTTATGCAGGCGTGCGGAACACAAAATGCCTAGCCGGTATTTTTACCCCGTAATTTTTTCTGCCCCTTCTTCTTTCCGCGCTCCTGCATGCTTGTTCATTTCCCGCAAGCATCCACTCCCAGCGGGCCCTACCACCCCTATTTCTCCGCCTCCCCTCCCTACAAGCCGTAGGGGAACAATAAGCCCCATCTGTCCAGGGAGATTGCGCGAGCGGCCGTGTGCGCCTGACAGTCTAATTCCAAGGGGTAACGGCGCAGATCCCCCTAGCCGAGCCGGTTTCAATGCGTGACGCTGTAGTGCGCTTGTCGTGAAGGGGTGAGGGGTGCGGGTAGTTCTAGAATACGACTGTCTTCGTCGCCGTCAAAACACATCCTCCGCTCTCGCATCAACCCCCAAAGTCTTGTCAGCCCACGCTGCAGCAACTTCCGCGCGCAAAGTTTGCGACTATCCCTGTGCTTCTCTACGACCCACCTGACATACATACGTCCGTTGTCTCGGGGAATATCATTTGACAGGGGGTTTCTCTTGCTATCTGTTCAGAAAATACACTTCTCAGGGCCACATTCTTTCATTTATAATGCTTTTGTGAGGTTTAAATTTTTTTTATCTAACGGGAACAACATATCGTCAACTGGCTCCCAGTTTTGTTGACAAAAGGATTACTTTCCCGACTAATTTTTTAAGACAAAAAGCGGTATGTTATTTACTTACTTAATCAGCTGAAAATTTATAATATACATAAAAACACATCAGTTGAACTACATAGTAAACACATTTACAGCGAAATGATTTTACTATACCTTCTGTTATTTAGGGTAAAAAAAGTATTACAACTAATTATAGCACAATAATTATAAATGAAGGAGGGTTTCTGTTGGTAGAAGAGTCAGACGTCTCGCCTCGCACCTAGGCTATCCGTGTTCGATGCCCGGCGGATTCGGTCCCTAATTTTCCGTAAGTGAGAAAAATGGCAAACAGTCAACGAGTTTTCTCGGAAAACTCCAGTTTCCCTTGCCTCTCTCATCGTCGCTGCTCCGCTCATACCTCACTCTTACCTTCTCCATTCTTCGGGTGCAAAGCATTCCTCGTTAGTCGAGCAGAAGGACCTGCCTTCACCCCGGCATTCTCTCATACACAATATGACCTTGCCGGAAGATAGGTAATACGTTCATAACGTTGTCCACGCACGATTTGCTCAAAGCTTCATTGCGTGGCTGACTGCAAGTAAAGTTCAATATCTTCACCAGAAATACTGCATTAGCTCACACCACGGTCTAAGAGGAGGAGGTCTTGACACTGCCTATGCTCTCCAGCAAGAGAAAGTGACCCCTTCATGTCGCCGAGCGCTAGTAGTTATTTGGTTGAAGATTTGTCTTGTTTACATCTCGCATTTTACCATTTTTGTGCAATTATTTATGTAAAATAAAGTTAATAAGGTAAGCTGATATAGTACATACACGTTCCGTGTCAATAAATGCATTGGCATGTGTGGAACTGTTTATAAAAGTAGTCTGAAAAAATATATTGTGTATTTTTGTTTTAGTTAACCCATTCGAACAAAAACTATCATTTCATGTCCTACAAAATTTTAGAATCGTTGATATGTGCATCGACATGTGAAAGATTGAAAAACTGAATTTTTTGGCTGAAAAAAATGTGTTCAAATACAAAATTATGTTCCCATTATTTTCTTCGTTATAATACTCGCAATTCCGGTAACAACTTCACATTTTAAGCTAAGCCAAATAAAAAAAAAAATCTTCCACCAAATTACTACTAGCGCTCGGCGACAAGAAGGGAGTCACATTTTATTCCTCAGTGTCAAGACCTCTACTTTCATAGACCGTGGCTCACACCTATGATTGCGTGTTATTCTAGTCACTGTGTAACTTACAACGCGTGTAAAAGACAATACATACGCAGAGGCTGGAAAAATTCGCTGATTCAGTGACCTGTAAGTTAGAATCCTTTGTTCTATGCATATTCAAGCCCCGTCTATTCGTTCATTGTCCGCTGTTCCACTGAGTAGCAGCTTGGGACTTGGGTATGCATACGATAGTTGATTCTAATATGTAGGTAATTGAATCCGCGAAATTTTCCTACCTCTATACATACGTTATTGTAATATTTAAGACATAAATTGACACACGTTGAAAACCTTACTACAAGTAACGTCCTAATGTTAAAAATCATTCTGTAAAATTATAAAATAAAATCAACTTTTGCAGCCTAGAAATGACCAATCTTCGTATTTGTGTTTAACAACATGCACAATACGCGTTGGCAAACCATCAGAAAATCCTGAGGGAAATGTAACTGAATGTTTATTGGGTAGACCAAAAACTTTAGTAGAATTACAGGTCATTACTTTCAGTGTATAAGGGAACAGTACTACCACGTAGAAACGCAGTCAATGGAGGCTGGAAACATCATCCGATTATTGCCAATTACCGCAATACATAACGCTCGATCAAAAATGTCGATTAATTTGTAATTAGTAGCGTAGTGGGTGATTTTAATAATTTACAATTTTCCACTTTCGTGATTTGTACCGCACTGCGTGTGTGCAACACCTAATATTTTATGCTATTGGCTGTACGTGCGAAACATTTTGACATTATTCAGTATAAACTAATGTAATATCAAATATCCGCCCTTTCAAAATACTTAAAGCTTGGTAATATTTAAAAACTTAGAATAATTTCAATTGGGAGATCTATCAGGCTTTTCTATTCCTTTCGAGTGACACTTAAACTTTTTTTAGTTAAATTACATAAACACAAATTGTGATTAATAAGATGAAAACCAAACACATTTTTAGAAATTATCTCCTTCTTTGGAATGACGTCGTAAACTGTATATAACTTCTGTAGAGTACAGGGCATTTACAATAAAATAAGTTATTAATTGACAGAAAAAAACAGAGAAAATACATTATTTATAATACAATAATCTTATTTTTTCAAATATAAATTCATGTACGCAAATAAATGTGCATTTTGGTTTTTTGAATGGAAGTAGTAAATAATTCAAAATCAGTGAATGTCTAGAACATAAGGTAACCTAGTTGTTTTTAATTCTAAAATGTTCGCACCACTCAGGAGATAAATGGTTGTAGTCAGGAAGTGTAGATTATGGCGCCACCTTTGCCGGCTGCGAAGATGTCAGTAGAGTCCATATAAATCCAGACGCGGAAAATATGGTTTGAAATCACGGACAACCCAGAAGGAAAGAAAGAAGGAAAAATCCACCTACCAGCCCCTGGAGGACGGCCTCTCGCGATGTCAAAGATAATGCTTCTCAAGCCAAACTCCCTCTCGACCTCACCCCCCGGACCCTGAAACTTAGGTCTGCCGGTAATCCCTCAGGAGCAGAGCGCAGCCCTGGAGGGGAGAATTTCCCTCGCCAGCTTTGCGGGAGTGCCACATCTCCCTGGCTTGAACCACCCCTTCTTCCCTCTTGAGCTACCCCATGCGGCGACCAGACTTCGCCCTGGGTCACCGAGAACCGTGGGACCGCGAACATCCCCCTGCGAAGATCGGATCGTGACCACCAAGTCTCCTGAGAGATATAAACCCTCGAAAACCCCCGCCTCTTTTATAGATACACACGGTTAGGGCCGCGGCGATAAGGTGTTGAAACATATAACTTTATATCTCTCATCATCGAAGGAAGTGGCAACAAGTCTTGTTGAACACTAGCACGCTCGCTTATTAAACTCTTACATCTTAATTTAATATGTCTGGCGAGAATTCATTTCCAAAGAACTCTGCAGTTCTTTAACTTTAAAAACACTTTTTACTGTTAAAGCTACGGGTCACCATTTCAATAATTTTTTTTTGAATGTTATTTTAAAGTTATACAAAGAATCATATATCGTAAACCCCTCACACATTTGTTGAAATGTAGTTTGCCTTTTATAACCTAATTTATTCAAACGAAACATTATATAATTTCGGATAGTTGTCAACAAAAATAAGGTTTATTTATGTATATAATAATACAAATTTTGTTTGTTGCTTTGAAGAAATTACATTACAAAAAAATTCTCAACAAATCCATTGGAAAATTTAAAGATATATATACTCGCTGATACAACTCACCTGCGTAAGGTAAAGTGTAAGAAATATTTTATATCGATTGTTATTCTTACTCTAGACACAAAAGAATACAGTAGTGAATGTTATACACTCGTATATTTTATTAAGACCCTAAAATAGAATATTCATCACACCGCATTAAATACGGATTCTCAGTATAATTTATTTAATACTTGATACTTGACACCAATTATAATTCCTCGTTACATTTATATTTATAAATACGCAAAAATATATTGAAATTAAACTAAGTGTATTTTCGTTTCGAAAATCTTGTTTGTTCACTGTTTGAAGAAATGTTCTATACGACTTGGACAATAACAAGACAATCCTTATCTTAAAGACCAGCATTTGCGAATAAGTACATGTCGCACAACAGTACGGACTAAGAAAAAATTGGGCATAATGATAACTGTTGAGCAACAGATCAAATTTCTTGTTTCAGAAAACTATGTTGTCAAAATAATCCATTAATCTCCTTTTTACGCTACATCCAACTAGGCTACGTAATTTAACTGCAAATAAAATGTGATGTATTATTGTATTGCAGTGTAATTTCAGCCATGTCCCCACACTCACACTATTACACAGAGGATTGCCATTCCCGTCTTACAGTAGCCGTAAAGCCATTTTAATACTTATAACGAATGCTTAGTATAGAGCAAGACTTATCAATAGTGACAACGATTTTTCGCGGAAAGAATTCTGCAATGCCTTATGTGCACATATGAAGCTGTGCTTCATGGCTATTGGCAGAATGTATTATTGCACAGACGTGGCTCATTTGACAATGCCAACAGGAACAAGGTTACTGCGACACCTAGACGCTGAGAGTTAAAATCAGCAAATCTCTTCCCATGAAGGAATACTGCATATGTGGACATAAGGCATTGAAAAAATCTTTTGTGGAATTCTTTTCGCGAAAAATCGTGGGCTCTGCTTTTAAATCTATGTGTTACAGAACCATGTACGTTTCATAAAAATAATCTCTCAATTATAAGTTATAAAATTTTCAAGAGTCGTTCACGCTAACTTTTTAAAAAAAAATTTAGTGACGTGGCTGATATTTGTAACATGCAATTTACATTTTCATCCATTGTACGAAACTGCTGATCAAAATGTTCACCTATTGTATATATATTCCAAGAAATAGTCCTTCGATACTTGTTTGCAATGTACAAACTAATAATAATTTTTGAAATGAAAGATTTTAATGCGACCGCGTTTTTACCATGCCACTAACAATTTTCTTCTACTGCAAAATATAACAACTGCTGTGCGAGTTTTCTCAACGATGGGTACAGTACTGTGCACTCGTTACTAATATCTACTGCATGAGCCTCATGTTTTATTTTCACAAGTATTTTCATATGTATTAAAAATTCACGAACATACATTTTTAGGACATTCTGCATAGTGTTAGGAATCTGTGTGGGGACGAGAGAAGTTGTTTTATATATTTTTAGTTCGTTTTAAAGACGTGGTACATTAAAATTTTTATGTTTGGAATTTATTGGTTTGTGGACATACGCCATTGCCCATGTTCGGTGGCGTATGTCCACAAACCAATAAATTCCAATTGTAAACTCTCACTGCAACAAACATTTAAAAATCTCATAACATTTTTATGATTATATATTATTTTCTGATTTTTGGTCCTGCGTGCATGAAATTTCACAACAGATTTTAAACAAGAAAAATTTGTATTGAACATACAAATAAACAGACATGCGCGAAGTCGAGATTAAAAAAAAGTGACAAAATCACCTAAGTTTAAGACCATGCCCTCTAGTTTCTACTTTTTTAGTGCCTGAACGAGAGCAGATGTCAAAATTTGTCCGGCAGTTTTGTTTATAACAGTCTTCTTCATATTGGCAGATTTTTTTTCAACGCCGTAAATACTATGGTTTTGGCTAATTGTGCAATTAACGAAATTATGGTTAACTAACTTTTTAGTCGAATCCGTACTATTTCATGCTTTACTAAAATTACCTATAACGGCAAAATCCACTTCAAACAAAACTGCCTGACAGATTTTTGATATATGCCCTCGTTTAAGTTTAAAAATATAAGTAACATAAAAGCCGTAGAAATTAAAGAGCATAGCCGTAAGGGCGTTCAAGTGTGAAACATTTATAATTTTATATTTGAATAAAACACGGTTAGTTTTATAGCCGCAGGAGTCTACTTTCCTACCACGAAAATAAATAAATAAAAATAAAATAGCTCAGACAGTTTTCCCATAATAGCATTTCGAAGTCGAAATTTGCATATTTTTATTTCATACAAAACTTAAAAACCAGTAAAACAAAATTAAGTGGAAAAAAATCACATCAAAACTAGTGTCACGGTCTACGGCTTCATGGAATATAAAAGTATATTATGAAAGATTTTTGTATTTAAAAAAATTGCTGAAAGTTACAAAAAATTTGGATGATTTTGAAACTTTTTTAAAATTCAAAAATAGTTTATATTCGTTCTTTACATAATTCAAACTGTAGACAGTGACACGTTGTTTTGATGTGATTTTTTTCCATTTTATTACGTTGACTGGTTTTCAAGTTTTGTATTAAGAAAAAATGTTTATTAGATGTTTTGATGATTTTTTTTTCATTTCAATTCATTTACTGGTTTTCAAGTTTTGTATAAAGTAAAAATAGTCTTATTTTGAATTTGAAATGCCATAATTGGAAAACTGGCTGAGAATTTTTTTTTTCGCAAGAAGAAATGTACTCCGAAGTTATTTATATAAAACTAATACTATTTCATACGAGTACCTATAAAATTATAATTTTTCTCCAGTTGAACATCCAGAAGCCGCACTAGCAAAGAAATGGATAACAGTGAAGTCCCCCAGTACTGACACAGCCAAGGCAACCGTGCCACTGAAGTCTCGCTTCTCACTCGTGCAGATTCCCTTTGATTCGTGGCCATTAACAGCGACTAATGAATATCGACAAGGTACACGATCCTAAACTTGACCGAACTGCGAGGGCCGCGCGAGTTCTCTGACCAGCAGCCAGTTAGTGGTCGGAGGTTGGGAACCTTTCAAGTGTTACCTGGTAGCCGTCCTTCACCTGCCTGGTAGTTACATCGCAGCCCTCGAGTTACGTCCACTCTTGTGGTCGAGTCCCGAGACCGTGCAAGTACCTAGTCTACCTTTTGTGATCTCCCACCGCTGGGTTTCTCTTACTCTGGACACTTTAATTAGCCAACTTATAGGGTTTCTTTTCAGTTCGAAAAGGAGTGGTAGAAAAAACCAGTTAGAGAAAAGGAAATCATGATGTCAACCAAATTTATCTTGCAAGCTAAACATAACGTTTCAAATAAATTTTACTTGTGCATAATATATAACACTTAAATATAGTTTATTTGCGCAATTTTTGTATTTTTGTTAAAATTAAACTTTATATTCAAAAAATTATAAAAGTTATATGAAAGTTTTCAATAAAAAAATGAATTAAAATTTTGGCTGAGTTAAGAGGCTTTAAATTTTTTTCATTGTTGTACTTAAGAGAACAGAACGTAAATAAATTCAAAATATTTTACCTTTGTTGCGATCGCCCATTTACATAATTATTTTATATTAAATAGAGTCAGTTAAGCAGTTTATAACATTTTAAGACATATGTACAGTAATAGTTATTTGCATGTACTCTAGTTATGAACTGTGAGTTTTTCATCCTCCACGCGAAATGAGAACTATGAATAGAAATGTTTGTGTCTCTGAATTGACAACGGTAGTTTGAAGATGTGTATAAATGATCAAAAGTTTAAGTACTGAGACTTTTCCTTCTTTCGACTTGTATATTAACGTTTTGCAAGAAAACATGCCTGAGAGATGAACAGTAGGTGGATATTTTCCAATAACTAACTATTGCAAGTCTCTACCGCGAGATTCGATACTCAATATACAACACGTAACACTAAAGTGAAATGTGAAAGATTATTCGAATTTGTGTATGTGCGTGGCTAAACCAGAAATGTATTTTCCGTTTCGACGGTGTCTCACACCACATATATTTTTATGACTCTAACGTCCATCCGTTTTTAGCTTTAGTTTATATATTCTCAGCTGAAAATTGTGAAAATTGAATTTTTGCGACAGATATTATGTAGGAAAATACTGGCGCAGAGTAATCTAAAAAGTACAGGCGTGCACATTACACAATTATCCATAATGTTACGTCAAGAAATGATAGCGCTACCACTGAAAGTCTCATAGATGCGAGAAAGAAGTCAGCAAGAAGACTGCACACAAATTCAGTGATGCGCCTAGTTGCCGGTGTTTGGAGTTTATGCTGAAGGGGGAGTGGTGTGATGTGTGTACTGTGTCGCCCATGTCGCTTCCGCTCGTCTAGACTTCGAACGCGCAAATTACGTTCACCCAGACAGCAATTACGGGTGTCGAAAACATTGTCGGTCGTATGAAAAATCTGCCTCACTTAGTCGCGATTCTTGTTTTTTATATTGTCAAAATAAGTGACAGTGTGGTACTGTTACCGAAACATTTTTCCTAGCTTCAGTTTGGCGTTTTAATATTATAAAAGAAACGGTATACAAATTTTTGTTGGTATGCGAATTATTGAACGCTATGTTGACTAAATTGTGAACAATATATTGTATAGTATTCTAGGTAATTAAGACTTAATTTATATTAATTTAATAACAACTTGCGTGCGCATTCACGTAATTTCTTCTGCCGTAATTTTTTTATTAAACGCGAAAATGTAGCGCGTGGTATTAACGAAACTAACTACTACTGTTGCAATGCACGCAAGAGCCAATTCCAGAAAAACGTTTATCAATTTGTTACCTAACCAATTCATATAAATTGAACGACCATAAATCCATCTTCTATCTAAACAGAAACTCTTAACAGAAACTTGAACGTTCTAGCTACAGTAGAATCGGCCGGTTTATTCAACCTACATTTTGAAAATTTACGTTATTGACTAATAGCAGTTTACGTTGGAAAGTATGCAGCTAAGGACGTAATATGTGGTTAAAAAAACATGTTCTTTGAGATATTTGGTCAAATTTTTGTTAAAATACTCCGTTTAATAGACAAGTTGAAAATTATAACCAGTTAATACATTTTACAGAAAAATAGGAAGAAAGATATCACGCCTCTCGAAATGCATGGACGTGGATATTATTTCGTGCAATTTCTTATATAGTAAGAATATGTATAGTATTTCTTAGGTAACGCATTTCACCAACCTATTTTAGAGTAAGTAAATTTTGAACCGCTTAATTGTTACCGAAAGTATTCTACTTGTACATATTTAAAAATACAGTGTTTAGTAAGCTCGTTAAGTAACGTCACCAGAGTTTTTAATTATGCAAACAAGTACGATATTTCTGTCGACACGAATCATTCAACTTTTACTTCGAATTTTTGTGTCCTCTAAATTTATTTATTCTTGCAACACAAATTAAAGACTGAAGTTACTAACTTCCCTATGTTGTATTACTAGGCAATAGGTAACAGTGACGTTCTAATTCACGAGATGTTTGGAGAAAATATTTTTAGTATTTTGGTTTACGGTCCTCATGAAGAGCAAAATTTATTCAATAGTATTTCATTTTTTCTTAAATCTCGTGTACTAACTTCCTGTAGATCTCACAAGACGTACACACATAATTTCAACAGCCTCAGATAATAGTTTTAACCACGCGAGACTCGCCGGTGACCGGAGATTTTTTCAATAGAAATACATTTTGATTAGTGATTAGAATATCATTTGCAAGATTAAAAATAGTAAAACCTAAATTTAACTTATTAGTATAGTAATAATTTGGTGCAGATCTGAAAAAAAGTATTAATGTGTTATCTATATTAAAATGGGTAACAGATACCAATTGAACTTATATTTTATAATGAACTGTCACACCGAATATTGGAAGCATATCATCGCCATTTAGGTATAATATTAAAAATGTGACTAGAACACAATGCTAGAATTCAACTCTAATATTTCTTGACATCAGTTAGCATTATCAGATAAAGATCTTGTGTTCACCCACAGTGTTGTAGTCTAATAATTAAATAGTATGTTAACACTAACATTTGATTAAACGATGGATATTGAAATACAAGAGAGCCACAAAAAAATCGGAAACATCATGTGTAATTTTTGTAGACAAAATAGCTATTTTGAGCTGTCAAGTTATTTGTTATTTTTAATATGATCTGAAAAATGTACAAATTTAACATTCCTGTAAACCTTAGTTGGTCTATTTGTTTTTGAATGAAATATAGAATCATCGTAGCCAAATTTTTTTCGTATACTGATTTTAATTTCACAATTAAGAATTATGTACTTTGCTATGAATTTGGAAAATGAATTCTGCCATGGGAACATTGAATATATGTGTTCCTTTCAACAGTGAAAATAGACGTCAGGAATGCGACTCTTGACACGACAGGCAATTCTGAAAGGTGATGATCTCGTGAGAGCCATTTATCCAAGAAGTCCAAGGTCCATTAATCCAAAAGTCAAAGCTCCATTCATCGAAGAAGTAAAGGCGTGAACATTAATATAAGGCGGTCATATTTTGCAATTTGCTGGGGATAAATAGGTGTTTTTTTTTTTTTTTTTTTTTAATTTAGTGACAACGTTCGCTTGATTATCAAGAAGTGTTTAAAAGTCTACAAGCAGGTCATGATCTCGTGACTTACTGGAAGTTTTCTCTGGTCACTGTTTGAACACTCTGAGCTGAAATTTTGCCTCGACTACTCTAACGTTTTAGCTTAGGCTGTACACCACGAACTTTTGACAGACATCCGAAAACTGAAGATTCAATTTTTGTGTCTGCTCAAAGAGAAGAAACGTTCGTGAAAAGTGTAGACAAATTATAGTAAATCTTCTTCCATGAAAAAAAAAAAAAAAAAAAAAAAAAAAAAAAAAAAAAAAAAAAAAAAAAAAAAAAAAAAAAAAAAAAAAAAAAAAAGATATCAACGTGAAAAATACTACAGCAGTGTCAGAGTAAAACTTCAAGATCAGTCATGTATTGTCCCCCTCATATTAAAAATAACTGAAATAAAAATCTATTTTCAAATATTTATACAACACAGCGCTTTGGTGCCACGACAATCTAAGCTTTTTGGATATATAAGATTTTCAAGATCTTCGTAAAGTTAATGTCCAAGCTAAATGTTTAGCTTTATTGGACTAAGTGTGATATTTAATATCTCTACACTTATGACCAGAAAATAAGTTTTATGTCATTCATTTGTGCTGAAATTTGTGGCATACAATGAATAACAACGAAATATACAATGCTTGTATGACACTGCCTAGGACGTAGACGCGCGACACTTAACACAGCAGTGTGTTCTTCTTTCTACGTAAATTGTCTTTCACATATAATCGCGTATATCCTACAGGCATTGTACGTCTAAATATTTTACATAAATTATATAAAAGTTACCGTGGTTTTGTTACAACTGGTGTAGGGATATCATGTTTGGAGTTTGGGCAGTATGTTTCCGAACAACTGCAATGATATTGCTGACACAACTGATTTGTCGTGTACGTCCTGCATGAGTGAGAGTGAGAGAGATTAAGGTCAGCGCTTAACATCGAGGTCTTTAGCGCTGGTGAGGTGTGTCATGAGGTGAGTGTGGGGCAGCACAGGAATGAAAGGGCGGGGGAAACGTGAGATCCCCGAGAAAACCCGCCGACCAACGGCATCGTCCACCACGATTCCCACATGCGAAAATCCGGGGACCGACCCAGCCGGGAATCGTACTCGGATCGCCTTGGTGGGAGGCGAATGGTCTGACCATTCGGCCATTGCGACCCTTATACGTCCTGAGTTAACCATGCGTTTTTACTGTGTGATTTTAAGCTGTTTTAATCACTCACGCGTATCTCTTATGAACCCCTAATATACAAAGTTCTATGTGTACGACACGTACCGACTGGTTTCTCAGGTGTCTCACGTGTTTTATTAGTAATATCTGAACGATACCTGCAATGGGTTAGGTTAGTGTGATAAACGAAACCCTTTTTGTCGACATACGCCATTGCATTCGTATGTTGCCAGGTTGCAGAAAACATTTCTAAACTAACACTAACACAATAGAGCAGGATTCACTACTCACTACACGTAAGCCCATTACTAGCTGCGCGACCAATCAGGAGACAGCTGCACTGTCATTGGCTGAGTTACAAGTGGGCATGTTTCAAGAATAAGATCCTTGTTCTTCCAGATGTCAGTCCGGTGGAGTTTCTCAATCTGTGCACGTACCTGAATACGGGAACAGATATCTGGTCACATCTGCTGTCGTCGAAGGAAGCCTTCAACGTTTCATCCGTGGTTTATTTGTAATGCCGCCTGTGTTCACACACAGAAAGAAACTGTTTTGTGGTAGCTACAAAATCTTTTGTCAATATGGACCTTACATAATAATTTTGTAGTGGTTACGAAAAGTTCTTTTGTAGTCACCGCAAAACTTTATTGGGGACAGCAAAAATGTTTTGTGGTTACTACAAAAAAATTTGGTAAGGTCCATCATAACAAAATATTTTGTGGTGACTAACAATAATTTTTTCAGTGGCATACACTTAAGTCTTTTGTCATTTATTTTGTCAACGATGTCTTTGTCCAATTTTTATAGCTATTCGCATACTAATTATTTGTTTATTTTTGTTTAGCTTTTTGTCGTCTTTCTTGATAGAACGACTGTATTACGTCCCAGAAATAATTACTGTGTTTACTTTATTTGCTTTTGTATTATTGTTGGATTTTTCTGCACCTCGGCAACGAGTGCTTGAAATAAGGTTTGTCCAAGCACAAAAGCGATTCCGTTCATAACATTTTATTAGACTGCACATTCTCCATACGCGTGCGGATATAGTCGTTTTTGTGTTTCTTTTCCAGCAAGTAGCGTTTATTAAATACTACATGCGAAACTTTGCTATAATGAACCGTAATTTTCAGTCTTGTTACATTACGAAATATTTTCTTTCATTACTATATTAACAGGTGCTTGCGTTACAAGTTGATTTCTGGTACAAGAATACTGAAAGACTCAAACGTTACGGTACGATATTCTTTTATACACTCTAAAAAATTTTGTAAATTTTACAAGGATTTTCTTTGTACTTTTACAAATCCTTGTAAAAGTACAAAGATATTTCCTTGTAAAATCATTAGTTTATGAAGTTACTAAGGTAAATTTTGTAATACTACAAAGGATTTCCTTTGTAAAAGTACAAAACAAATTTTTACAGTGTAGGGTGATAATTGTTTTTCACATATATGCTATTTTTTACAATTAGAATGTACTAAAATGTCTGCTAATCAACATCAAATTAAAACCCGATTAGATACTTTGCGTATCATAATAATAAAGTTAAATTTTTTTCGTGATAATTGTAGATGTAGACAGTTAAAAATTAGGCGAAATTAAGAGGAACCTTCAGTTAATATTATTTTCATTATTTCAGGCCGGAGCAGTGTCGCTACACGTGGTGCTATGCAAACAAGAAAGTAATTTCGCCGTCGTGAAACTATACATGCGCGATTGCTGCTCGGCAGGGGCGACGCGCGCAGAATTGCCTTAGTGAAGTTAAAGTAAAGGGAAAGTAGCAAAGAGCGAGGCAATATTTGAATGTAAAGAAGAGGAACGGAGCTAAGTTTGCCGGGCTGAATACTAACATCTCCCTGGCGGGAAGGCTTCGGGGGTGGACGAGGGAGGGGTGTTCCCAGCAGGGGGGAAGGTCATGACGCAGGAAGGGTGGGTTGTAATCGAGAAGCTGGTGGCGGTAGATGGATGGCAGAGACGCACGAATGTGAGTCGTGCCTACAAAGAGTTCCTCGCAGTAGGGGAGGAGGTTAGCAAGGATAAGGAGCGCAGGATTCAAGAGGACGACGCCTGGCAAAATCAGGCTGCATGCGACACGATGTTGATTATAGGTCATTCGAGATAAAGTGAGCACTAAAAATTTCACCTTTGAAAATGTTTCACTAGCCGTTACTGCATACAATTCAACATTAACTATAGTTACCTTACTGCTTGTATGGTTGGCAGCGAAGTTGCGCAATATAGTTCCCTGTGTTTTTGTTTTTTCTGTTTAAATACAACAATAACGAAATAAAATCAACCGAAATCGACATAACTGTATTTTGTATAATCAACTAACTTTTTTTATTAATCTACATAGTTTCATACTGTCTACACACGCAAACATCAAATGATGTGTCCAGTGACGTTAGACATGTCCTGCCGTTAGTCGTAACGCGCGGATAGATACGAATTGGCAGAAAATAGAACTTTAGCAGGGCTATGTTGAGTGCTCACTTTATTTCAAACCATCTATAAGAACGATTTAACGTTGCCTCGTGAACTGTATTACAGCGTGTTAAGGGCGCGGTTCACTTCAGTTTTCGACATCTTTTTTATTTTTGTATTTCTACCATATATTTTTTCCTTATTTTAGACATAAATTGTGTCTAAATCTGACTCTTCGAAAATTATCGTATCTTTCATAGTTTTCGCGCAATGAGACATAAACGTCAAAATGTGCACTTTACGGTTTTATGTACGCCACTAAAACCAACTGGCATACCAAACCGAAAAATTCACAGTGCATAACAATGTTGTAGGCTATGAAATGACACATATAAATACAAAAAATAAAATACTTTTGTATTTAATAAAACATGCTAAATTATAATAAAAACTTTAAATTTTATTTTTTTTAATACAAAAATTTATTAATTTTTGTTTTTATGTGTGTCATTTTACAGCCTACAACGTTATTATACACTGTGAATTTTTTTCGGTTTCGTAAGTCAGTTGGTTTTAGTGGCGTACATAAAACCGTAAAGTACAAATTTTGATGTTTACGACTCATTACGCGAAAACTTTGAGAGATGCCTCTATTTTCGAAGAGGAAGGTTTAGTCACAATTTATATCTAAAATAAAAAAAAAAAAAAAAATATCTGGTACAAATATAAAAATAAAAAAAGACGTTGAAAACTGAGGTGAACCACACCCTTAAGGCCATGCTCTTGTTTCTATTGTTCTTGCGATAATTATTTTTGAAAGCTTGAACGACAGCAGATATCAAAAATTTGTTTGGCAGTTTTGTTCAAAATGGTTTTTGTTATGATAACTAACTTTTACAAATCAAAAAATTATACGGTTTCGACTAACCAGAATATTAATTTGCTGAAATCGCAGTATTATCTACCTTGAAAAAGTCAGGCAACTTGGAGAAGACAATTTTAAACTAAACTGCCAAGCAGATTTTCGAAATATGCTCTCGTTTAGACATAAAAAAATTAAATATCGCTAAAAAAAAAAAAAAAAAAAACAAGACGGCATGACTTAAGAGAAATTTTTCTCAGAAGTAACGTCACCTTAAAGCGATACATTTTTATTCAATTAATTAAGAGTGACGAATTACCGGCAACGTATATTCATAGAAACATTACATTGTACGATTAAGTGCATATTTATGGACTAGGATTTGTTTAGCCTGTAATGCATAGTGACAGATAATTTTTAGGTCCATCTTAAATTTTTAATTAGGTTAATTGTGTCATAATTATGATTTAAATATTTAAAATGCAATCGTCGTAATAAGGGTAAGGTAATTAGCTAAGTCCGTATTGAAATATTTTCAAATAAATGTTGCCTGATTGCGAATTAGAAAAATTCAGACATGCTTATGACAAGGGCTCTTTAGTGATGCCACTGAATGTGCGTGCGAGATATTTATCTACAAAATTAAACGTATTTAAATTGAGTTTCTCTATTTTTGTTTTCTAGATGTCAAGCCTCGAAGCATTGTTTCTGGGCACCCCCAAAACGGCTAACAACTTTTACATACTGCTCTCACGTAAAATTTAGATCCAAAATCATCGCGAAATAAAAACAGAGAAACAAGAGTTGAACTTCAGTTAAGTACTTTCCATAAATAACATAGTAGGGTCGTCGTTTAAATTCCTACAGAAATAAGCCAACGACCAAAACATAGCACGCCGATTTCTCGCCACGCGCTTGAAGCCGACACTGTTGTTAAGGATGTTCAAGAGCGACAAAGTCATAATTTTATATGTATACGAAATAGTGTTAGTTTTGTAGACGATACTTGTGAGTGCAGTTTCCTATTACAAACCAATTTTAGCTGGCATAGTTTTCTCATAATGGTGCGTCAAAGTCAACATTTGCATTTTCTGTTGCCATGCATCTAGGAAACACTAATTGACTTACGTACGTGAAATAATTCACAGTGAAATAACATACTATGGGCTACGTAATAAAACATTTGGAAAAATTCAGCGAACTGATTTTGTATTTTTAAAAAATTTCTGAATTTGCAACTTTTTTTATGTACTTTCGCGATTTTCTTAAAATTCGAAATTTTACTTTGTGAGTTTTTTAAATGTTTTATTGCATAGTTCATAAGATGTAATTTCACATTGAATTATTTTGTTTAATTAGGTCAGTTGGTATTCACTACTTGCATGGCAGAGGAACATGCAAATGTTGATTTTGACACCTAGTTATGAGAAAACTATGAGAGCTAAAATTGTTTCGTAAGTGTAAAATGTACTCACAAGTATCGTCTACAAAACTGACACTAGTTCATAAAAATATAAAATTACGATTTTATCGCACTTGAACAGCCTTAACGCGCGAGCCAGTCTATGCCTTATCACTCTCTTGTTTCTCTGCCTCAAACGCGGCATATAGTGACTACCGTATAGGACGCTTAAGGGCATTGGTACGTGGAAAACATAACAGGATGTAAACCGCACACAGTGCCCGGTAGAGCGGCCTGTATTGTTACCTGCATGAAGGTAGGCCTACGTGGATGTCCTGACAACAAACTTGGTAGCTGCAAACTGTTTTTATGCTGTAAGGATTTTAGAAGTTCTCGCATATTATTAGAATGTCTGTTACACAATCCGTGTTTCTATATCACAAAATAATAATTGAATAGAGGATAGCATTAAAACTATAATTAATGTCTTGAGGTATTTATGCGGCTGCTTTTACGTATCACCTAGAGTAAAACTATATTTTGTAAAAAAAAATTTATTTAATGCCATTTTTTGTATTTGTTTGACAATCTGTGCAGGAAAAATGTAGTAAATGTAATGCCAAACACCACAATACATTACTATGATCCTGCTTCATAATTACCATAAGAAGCAAAGTACTTGTTTTTACGTTTTCTACTTGCCATACAAATACATCTAGTAAGCTTACTTCAAACTAATTAATTTCTTAAAATTGAAAATACAAATGATACAACTTTTAATGTAGTGATAAATTAAAATTTTACTGCATGACAATTTTAGAAACAAAACCTGTAGAATGTACCATTCTTCTTAAGGACCCTGTCCGCCTTGTGAATTGAGCTCATTGCAGAGGTATCGTAAATAATGTATATTTTGTATCAGTTTGGGCAATTTTGCAGCTTCAAAATTATTTCTTAACAAGATACTCGGTGGAAAGGAATATTATCAGTACTGGGTACTTGAAGAGTGTCTCTATCTATCTCTCTCTCCCTCTCTCTCTCTCTCTCTCTCTCTCTCTCTCTCTCTCTCTCTATATATATATATATATATATATATATATATATATATATATTCATTTATTTACTCTTCAGTATGTAATGATCAATATATTTCATCAATTATTAGAGAAAAAAATATTTTTGGTGGTACTAGTTTAATTATTCCGGCATTAAATACTGGTTTACATCATTAACTACCATTGTTATTTTTGTGTGGGCTGTTTACGGCAATTTTCTGGCCCTGCTGAAAAATTTCAGGCACAGCATTTCTGCTAATACTGTTTGATTATACTGCATAATTTTGCTGACGGAATCGGTGTATGAAATAGAAAATGCCAAATAATTGGAACTACAAATTTTTTTTAAAGAATTTAAACATTGTCACCGGTATTGAACCAAATTGTACACTAGCAACGTATCTATTTATTTTTATACCCCCGGCAAATAGTAGGTATACGAGAAAATAGATACATTGATCGCCCATGTTAACCAAATATAGAATTTTAATTAAACTCGTTCATAGAAATTTCGTATATCTTAGAAGTATTAAAGAATTTAGTCTGCTAAGTTTTTCAGACTTTTAGTACGTAAAGTGATCACTTAATTTCATAAATTTTTTCGGCAATGTACTATCGAAATTTACGCAGATGACGTTGTACTTTCGATCATGAAGTAATCGGAAACTCTCTCGTTAATAATTTCATGAGGGAAATCATCACTTGCATTATTCTAAGCATTCGCTAAATTATCTTTAGTTGTAACTTCCCACCGCACTGCCATGCTTTCATGAAAGGTAACGAAATCCTCACGTGTAACGCACTTACAGTTGTCCCAGGTTCAACCTGCTAACTTTCCCTCACAACGCCTTACATCCTTAAACTATATGCTCTCGTTTTAATGATTACGTGAGACGACCCGTCTCGCTGTGCTAGTTAAACATGGGTAATTAACTCAAAATGTTCTGTTATTGAACTACAAAGTTCGTTTCTGTTTCAAGGAAACAAATCAGGAAATGTCTCTGCAATTTTGAAGCTTTTAAAACATTATTTACCTTATGTTCTGTTGCTTGGGACAGGAAAATTTCGCAAATTCAATTACCTGCATGCTAGACTCAACTATCCTATGCATACTCAATCCCCGACCATTTGTCCACTAGCTGCTACTCAGTGGAACAGCAGGCAATGTACGATCAGACGGGGCTAGATTATGCATAATACAATAGATTCTAGCCTGCAGGTCAATCAATTCGCGAAATTTTCCTGTCTCTGTCTGTTGCATTTGGCAGGTCAGAAAAAATTTCATCTTCTCATGTGTGTAACTAAAAAATTTGATATATTTTGAGATGTTACACTGTTGAACTATCACAGCGGACATGAGCGCCATCAGTGACACTTAAATTTGAACGTTTGTTTTTGTCCGCGAGAACGGCGTTTACATTAAAGCTAGAAATTTTAATAACAAACTAATACACTCGCTGCACAACGTAATCACATTCAGGGGGACGACAATTTTAGTCAACAACATCAGTAGTTATTAGCAGTGAAAATGCAATAAATAAATTAATTTTAAAAAATAAAATTGTTCAGTTCTACTATACTTTGTGTCTTATTTAACCACCCCATTACAATCATCCCCGCAGTCTTGGAAGATTTCATATTTGTTACATAATCTTCTGGTTATGATTTTCAATTTTTAAAAAATTTTTACTTTTCATATTTCCCTCCCATGAGTCATGATAAATATACTCTAAACAGTTTCACGTCCAGACAAAACCTTTAACTTTATATTCACCTTAGTAACTAATTTTGGGCGTAAACATGGTTAAGATATTTTTATTAGATTCTGTTACTTATCTTTTTGTCAACATTCTCAAACTTTTATCAAACAATTGTAAAAATATATTAGTAGATTACGTAAAATACATGGTTTCAATCTATACTTAATTGTAAAGGCAGAATGAAATTATACCGAACCTTGTGTACAGATATCTTCTAACCAAACAAAGAACTGCATAACAAATGACTAAATCAACAAGAGGAAAGCAATGTTATTCTAAGTGTTTTTTAAATACTGTCAGCATATGCATTGAAATTTATTTTGCACTTCCTGTTATTTCTAGACATTTAAAAAGTCGCACACTTGACTAGCAATTGATGAAACTAGCCTCTTATACAGCCAAACAAAGAATTCAATATGGCGTCGTCTTTGTCTTCGTTCAGTTCAGTCCGACATGTGTTTATATTAACATATAAATGCAAATTCTACACTCCAGTCCCCCGCGTCCACCCACTTATCTCAAACGTTAACGATCCTGGTTGCTGAGTTAAGGGTCCCGGGTTTGATTCCCGGCCGAGGAGGTAGATGTTTACAGTTGCCTCTCTCGGTTCAGGACTGGGTGTTGTGTTGTCATTCATCCTCATACTACGGAAGACAGTGGCGATCTACTGCAGAATCACCTCGTCTATTCTGCCTCAGAGAACGTCGTTGTTTCCATCACCCGGCTCTCTACGTGGTTCTAAACCTGCCTTCTTGCAGAACACCCATCATCCTCATTATCATCAGTCCATATCGGCATTTAAACTGGATTAACATCAATTCGCTCCTATAGGTCACAAAGGATAAAGTGAGCTCTAAAGATTTAACTTCTGAAAAATTCACTAGGCGTTACTGCATGTAAGTCACAATTAACAAGAGCTACTTTACAGCTTGTATGGTTGGTAGCGAATCATCGCCTGTAGTTACGTGTATTTTCCTATTTGAATGCAACATTAGTGAAATAAATTAGAAGAAATAGACCTCTCAGTATTTAATACACTTAAAAATATTGATTTATGATCTTATTGACATTCCTACTGACTGTATAATTTTACGTAATTAGCGTCAGTACAATGTGACACAACCTGGAAGTTGCACGTGGCCGCTTGCTCCGCGGTTCAGATAGTTCAAAATTCCACCGATAGGTGGTATCAAAGTTAGGTTTCCGCCGCTTCGCGTGCTTGGAAGCGAGTTGAATCAGAACACCTTTTTTTGTTACACACACTTAGAAAATACACTGTTTATTGTTTCTGTTAACTGCGTCGTCGTCGTTCATGGCAGCAGAACTGAAAGAAACTTGAATTCTTGAATTGCGTGTGTCATGTGTGTTTAAGTGGTGGTTTTGAGTTACAAATTCAAATAATTATACTTATGCCTGAATTTACGAGATTGTGACTGTAATAGTGCGCGTTGTATAAAATAGAGTCGATGGACAAACCAGTAATACAAGGCGTTAACTCGTAGATATTTATAACTAATATTACTATTGATTATACAGCCCTTGTGCATTTAATGAGTAGATATTGTAGATAACATTTTTATCGAAGCAGTGTAGCCTTATGTAGATGTAAACATTATGCAACCCTATGTTAATATGTAGTGAAAAGATACAAACTGACGAAAATATAAATTAATCAGGGTTTTTTTTAGTGCTCACTTTACTCTGAATCATACTGTACTTCTATACTTGAATACAGTCCCGGTGTGTTTATACTATCATTTCAATCCGGATTCGCTAGTCCACTCCCGACTGAATCCGAATTGAAATTTTAAATAAATCGCACTTGCTGTCCGTCACCGAACTCTCAATTTCTAAGGTTTACAACAACATATACAGTAGGGTAGCTTAAAGTAAAGACCTTGATTCCATAAATAAATTCTCCAAGTCACAACACGTTACTGTCGACGCTTCATTAACAGCAATTGTAATAAGGAATGTTGACACACCAACTAGTTTTCTCTAGACAAATAATACAGTATAATCCTACGCAACTATTACACCATGTAGACAAAAAAACGCAGCCAAAACAGTACTTTAATTACTAAACTGGCATTATTTTCCCAGCCCCTATCGGCCTGGCCAAGCATTTCTTACCTTGTGCGTACGATTCCCTCCCAAAAATGAAAATGTTCCGAACATACTGTAAACATTTTAATGTTCTGCTGCAACCTTTCCTGCATTATTGGTTCAGAATTTATTTCTAGAATTAGTATTCTTTAACGGCGGCATTAAAAGTTTTTCAGTCAAATGACACAATCTATTTCCGAGATTATTTAACACAGTATGATTTACCATTTTTCGAAATAAAATCAAATTATTTAATTCGCACTTCATATGTCTAAATAAGTGGTGAGAGCAATACACAAAGGAACTTGTGTGGCAAATTTTAATAGTAATTAATATCTGTTCTGTTTATTTTCCACAGTAACAACAACCAATTTTATGTAAATTCTTATTAACAAATTAAAACTTTTAAAAATATATATTTAAGAGAAAAATATGTATTAAATTTTGTAACCGTATTCAAAACATAAAACCTGCTTCTCTGATTACTGGTTGTCAGGTTCTGGAAAACTCTTATGGCGTTGGTCAAAACATACGATTTTAATTGTGTCACTTCCGCAGAAATATACTGCATTTTTTATATTACGTTTATTTAATGTATGTATCCTCCAATTTCCATTCCGCGATGTGCTGACGTTGTCACAGCATATGACGTACTCGGTATCTGTTTAAAACTACTAGACTATTATCAGACGACATGTGAAATATTGGCGTCGCACTATCTGATACGGTTCATGATGATTGCGTGGATTACGACATCGGTATGTCGATAGCAAAACTAATTGATAGCTTCGATTGAGCGAAATCCGATAGGATTTTGTACGCTTTTCATACGATGATTAACGTATATTCTGTATAGCTTTTACGTGAATTTTCTCTTTTGCATACGTGGCAACCCGACACAGCTTCAGAACACGTCTCCTGTTTCACGACTAGCAGCGTTCAGAACATTAAAACATGCTGCCACAAATCCATTATATTTGAGACTTAACAGAGATTACTTCTCGTGTACTGAAGCAATTTTACTGGGTCTAGAAAATACGTACACCAAATAAACGGTCAGTGTTCGTATCCAGGAACTGATTCTTCAGTAATGGCCATATGAGATGAACACTGCGGACGCCACTAGCCAATATTGTTTCCCAGAATTCTTATATTTTCTCATATGTTGCATTCAATAGCCAGTTCATCCTTAACTATCATATTACGTCACTTTTTAGGATGAAGAATAAGTAGCTACTTATTACTTTTCTTCTGAAATCCGTTGCCAGATATGTGCTAACAATAGGATGTACTACTGTAGGCATTTTTTAGATTTTAAATCTAATATCGTGGCAATAAGAAACGCTGTCAAATAACGCTTAATCATACTCGCAAGGACTATTTATCATATGAAATTTAGCTAACATTGCTAGTTATTTTTATTACACAGTTTCTTTTATTTATATTAACTGAACAGATCGCATTATTTTATTATTTCCAAGCGTTGTATGCGACAAACAACACGTTTTAATTGCTTCGAAACGATTTATTACAAAAATTAGTATTCTCATTTTGTTGAAAATTATTATATATTAACTATGTCGGCACGGCAATGTGCTTCCGAATGTTCTGCGCATTTTACATTGGTTTATTAGCTAATCATGGGCTCGCATAATTCGGTCTTTAAAAGAACGTATTTTTGTAGATATCATCTCTATTGGTATGCGTATTTAATATTGATAGAAGGCATACATTTTTTAAAAATGATTCTCACAAATAAAAGTCCCTCATTTGCCATGCGATTTCGAGGCAGATGGCTTTGTTTAGTTACTCGTTCATTCCTGTCATCACACGATAGGGCTCTAGGAAAACATTTTTGTCATCAGATGGCGAATGCGATTTGTATGCTGCAATGACAGATAAACTTAATATGAATGGCTATTTTCTGTAACCGAAATTCTTTAGCAGCTAAACTTCGGCATTGTTAAGAATTTCACTTGATGGTCGAAAAATCAAACTGCCCTTACTGAATGATAATTTAATAAGTTAATTATTTTCTATATAAGAAGCTTAAGCTTGTGCTATGTGAAAGTATTTGGCGATATTAAGTGGCCTTGTTACCTGTGTTACTTCAACATCTTTCTTAAACGTATCAGTAAAGGAATTGTTCTGCAACGCTCAAATGCAACGATTTACGTAAGGAATTGACACTTATGTAAAAGTTCCTAATGCAATTTTGTATTAAATACTAATTTCATTCAAAAACGTATACCTACTTAACTAATTAAGAAACGCCCAATTAAAAATTTTGAATTCTGTGAAAAGTTTACAACCCATATGCAAACAAACATGTTACCTTGAATAGCTGCTACGATTGAAACGAGTTAAATGTTGCAAAAATATTAATTTATGCTTCGGGTAGATTTTAGTTTTAGGTATACCTTAAAATATAAACTTATTTTCTGTCTGAATTATGACTGAACGTATTCTCAACAATCGCGTACAAAATTTGCAAAGGATTAATTAAAAATAATAAACTCTTCCATTCCAAAATATTCTAATTCGAATTTCTGGACAAATACTTCCGGATGTAAATCATCGATACTATTTTCAATTTTTAAAACATATTTACAATATGTTACTAAAGATCAGTGTACACACAAATTTACTAGCAAATATTTTTAAAATCATTTTATCACAATATTGCGTTAAAAAAATTACGGACCCCTATTTCGCATACAGTATTTACCTTTAAAAATTAGTCCCTTTGTAGGAGTAATTAATTTAAGTGCGCCGCCTACCAAGATCGTAAAGAGACGTGCTTACCTTCAACAATCTTGATTTTATTCGGAAATCATTCAACTTTATGTCACGCGATTGGGCTACAAAAAACATTTAAGGACTCAAACACAGGCCTATATATTCACCACACACTACTCTCGTTTCTAACAAGTATCTTTTTGGGCACAAAAATGGCTGAATGTAAAATTTTCAAGTCGTTTTTATGAAAGAACAACAATTTTTATAAGTTTCTAAAAAATTTGGCCCGTTAAACGACTCTTTACCTCTTTAACGTGCAGGTAGGGCGAGCTCTTAAATACAATTTCATTTGAAGTACTTGCTTACAATGCCCTATAGGTAGAGCCCGGTAATTTTCGCGAAAAGAATTTTGCAGCACTCTGTTTCAATGCCTTACGTGCGCACCTGCATCTCTGCTATGTGGTCAATGATTGGATGTCGTAACACCCAGCGTGTGGAGGTTAAACCCGCATATCACAGACGTGATGTGTGCCAGTTATCCGTGTACTGATTGGCACAGTCAAATGAATAACGACTCTGCACAAAAACACTCTGTCAATAATCATGAAGTTGAGCTGCAGGTGTGCACGTAAGGCACTGAAACAAAGTGGGGCAAAAATCTTTTCGCGAAAACTACCGAGCCCTACTTATAGGCACAAATTATATATACGTGAATCTATAACGGTACCATATAATTACTGCACACTACGTCTTTTTTTATGTTTACATTAACAAAAAATTGCATTTTAAAAGACATATTATTGTCATATCTAATTTTCTGCCAATTATCGGAATTAATTAACGCTGCTCCATATTAAAACTATATACACATTGATAATTACTCATAACGAAGACTATAGGCCTATCAGTTTGCATTAGGGTGTAATTAATTTTTCGTTCCATAACACAAAGAAAAATACATTTGTACAGCAAGCAATGTGACTACGGACGGTTTGCCGTGATACTCGAATTTATAATTAAATTATACAAGACTATTAATAAACTCGAAATTTATATTTGTACCGGAATCCTTCTATTAATTGTTAAATTTTAATCAAATATTATATCATTATTACCCAGATATATCTCAGTGTAAGTTGTAACTATCCCGAGAAAGCTCAAATACATAGTTCCCAAATAATCCAATACATTTGCGGGTAGGTTCCGATAACAAACTGTGAAAAAAAAACTGTCCATGGGATGTTTTAATAGTTTTCTTGACTTCTCAGAGTAATCAGGGAAGAAACATGTGAAGTACCTTATTTTGTACACCGAAACCGGACACTCCATCATTCACCCGCCCCTTTCGTGTCACTGAGCTAATTTCATCTCACTTTTTACCTCATCCTCCTTTTATTTTACGTCGTTTGCTCTTCCTCTCTCTCTTACGTTTCTTCTATATCTCTGTCTCCCTCTCCAACTTCGTATTCTAATCAGTTCCTCGCGAATCTCACTGTGGCACTGAGAAGAAGGATTAAACATCAGTAATCTTCTCCGTTAATAAGAACGAGATTGCCCGTGAAAGTAGTTAAGAGTCAATCCATCAAATAATGAAGGAAATAAGGGGGAGGTGGGCTATCAGGAGGTTTCTTTTTAAGAATCCTAAATGGAAAATACAAAAAAATAATTTCAATTGGACTACACAGTGTAAAATTAAAGTACGAGGTAAATAAGTGAGTGAGTGAAGATATTTGATCAGCGCTTAAGAGGACGTAGTACATAATGCAACGCTAAAAGCATTAATCTACAACTGTAGGTTTCTTGAAGCCAATTTGCGAAAATTAAACAATAGCAATCCTATACAATAGTTTTAGCCAGCGATTAAAACAAAATTGTTTCCTGTGTTACAAACTTCTGAGGCAAAATCTCTGACGCCGGAACCTCGTGCATTTAACTGCAGTGCAAGACATCACGCGTAACGAATTAGTAATTCTGGATAAATATTTACTCATAAAGTTGGCAAATAACATTATCTGGGATTGCCATTCAGTATTTTATCCATATTGTCTTCGAAAAAAGCATAAAAATCAATTTATGTTTTCAGCGTTTATTTATCTACCACGTGCTCTTTAACATCTACGTTTTAGTGCTGTTTAGAGTTGAGTAGAGCTGCGCCGGAATGAAGTGGCGGGGGAAACGAGAGATTGCCGAGAAAACCCACTGACCAGCGAAATCGTCCGGCACAATTTCCACATAAAAATTACGGGCACCGACCCCGTCGGGAATCTAACCCGGATTGTTGCATTGGTGGGAGGTGAGTGCTCAGACCACTCGACCACCTCGGCCCCGTACGAGGTAAATAGGAATATTTTATTTACTGTTACCCAGGTAACCAGGAAAGTATATATCGCACTCGTAACAGTAAATTTAAATAAAGAGCGCGGCATTCATGGAGAAATGTTGCAAGTTTGAGGCTAGGAAGCAATAACGATGAGGGCTTATCTGACCACGTTCATTTTGCTGCTGACAGCAGCTGAATTAACTGATGAGCATTTTTTTTTATGCAGAGGCTGCTGGCCAATAACTAAAATGGAGGCCAAACAATGCGTCACTTCTTTCCGAATCTACAGGCGCGCAGGAGGTCAGGCTGTCTTAGGAGTAGCAGACATCGTAAATGGATGGAGTTATGCAGAAGGGGAACCAATTCACAAACTACTAGAGTAGAGATATTCAAGGTCAGAGTCTACTGTGTCCATATAAACCTTGTATAACCTGGTTTTTCTGGCCTCTTCGTTTTATTCAAATATTATGATATAATAATTTTTTTTCTAGGATTTTCTTCGTATCTTCTACTTGGTGTGATTATCTCAAAATAAATTACTTTGTGTATTGGTTCTATTCTGCATAACTCCATCCAAATATGGCGGAAATATATAACGTTATTTCTACAGGCGACTTTTGTTAATAAGCGTTATATTTGAGTTCAAATACTGATATGGTGTTCCGTTTGGCATTTTACTGGGCAGTTATCTCAGCAGGAAGTGGAACACCAGTCTCTGAAGGGCGTGGAAGGTGGTAAACTGGCCCGCAGGTTTTCAGTTGCTCCGCTGGAACTATAGGACTTTGTACGGCGACCCTAGTATTTTACTGACGAGCAAGCATTTACCAATTTTGACTATTGCTTCCTTATGAATCTGAGTAATATATTGTGATAGCTGCGCGGAAAACCCGCTTTTAGACACGTTTAAAGGTTTGCATTTAATGTTTCCAACGGGCGTGATGAAAGTTCTTCTCTGAAATGTTTTTAAGCTTGGCTTAACGCATTTCAACATTCTACTTACTAGTAGGGCCTCGTGATTAAGTTTGCGACACACATTTACATTGGTAGAATTAAATTGTTTGATGTTATTTGCAGATATAAATAGATAGCATTTTGTCAAGCAAATGTACTTGTTACAATTAATTACATGTAGTCAGCATAATTTTAAGTCTTAGGACGGACTAAGTATTAATACACACCTGTGGCGGCTCATTTAATAATTAAAATAATTTATTAGCTCTCCGAGGCTGTTGACACCAACCCCGTGTCTATTTGGCTACTGCATATTACAGCAGGTTTACTGTTGGGCTGTCTTCCTACCAGCAGGGCAACAACTTTACGCTGATTGGTGGTAAGAGTTTCCGCCATGTTGCTGGCTAGTGAAGCTATGTAACCGTCATATGTTACTTAGTTAGCCGTCCTATCGGTTATTTCACTTCTGTACTCCTAAGTATTCTGTGGCCAAACCTTCCCGTATGCAGGCAGGGCCTTCATGGACGAAATGAATATGGCGTCAAATTGAAAAAATTACACTAGAGGTGACGTCCCGGGCCGGCCTGAGAAATGTATGTGGTGAGGGTTATAACAATGGTGGAATAACAAAGGAGAGACAGTTGGAATATCACGTATAAACCTCACATCTGGTAGTGTCCACTGCACTCCTGGTATGAGATAATGAGCAGCGCGTGTGAGATCGAACCAGTCTTGCGAAGTAAGGCCAGCATTGAGTCAGCAATTATTACAAGTTTACGTTCATACTAACAAATCATTTCTTTCAAATGCTAACAAAATACCTAAAAATACACCTATAGGGAATCTCTAAGCAATATTTTGCAACAAATATATCTCATAATTCTTTACAGGGTTTTATTCAATTCGTATGCATTTTATCCGGCGAAGTATCCGGTCATATAAATTATTTAATCATATAATTAGAGCAAAATGTAAAATGGGCAATTTTAAGAACTTAAACAGTGCAATAAACCAAAACAAAAAATGCATCGTAATATGATCTTTTATTTAATGCTATAACACAATTTTGGGAAATGTTTTTTTTTTCTAGTTAAAAAAGAAACAGTTGAAATTTTTCCAATGCTCCTAAAATTTTTACAAATATTTTATAATTGTAAAAAATATGAATTTCTAATATTATGATTAGAAGGTACCTGATAGCATAATTACTTTATTTAAAATAATTAGATGACCGTGCAAATAACAAGAGACTTTACTAAGGGGCAAGTGCCCGAAAAAGTATAATTTGGCTTTTGGTACGTGGAAGCTGTAGCTTGTAAAGATGCGTATGAAAAAAAAATCACAGAAAAGACTACAACTTGAGATTTACAATTTTATGATAGACGCCAAGAATGTTAAATAGTAAGAGATGATAGTTTATCGCCGGAATGTTTGCTGGGATTCAAGCACGTTCAGCTTATGAAAAATTGTTGTGGCTTTCGCATTTACGTGGAGCAATTACCCTATTTGACTGAACCAATAAGAACCCCGGTATTGTTACATGTTATGCCTATTATTGGTCTGCAGACAGCTACGTTGTGTCGTGTGACGTATATCACTCAAATCACACATTTCACAAGAATCTACGGTGATTTCAAAGGTGTGTTGGCACACAGAATTCTCGCAATATACCACGATATAAATTATAGTTGTTTAGCTATGCTTTGTTTAGAATGATTAATACTTTTAAAATATCATTTACGTAATAGGCCTATAATATTTGGAATATGATCGTATGCTTTTAAATATGTGGTTATTGTACGTGAATTTCAGTAATACTCTTGATATTATGCGAAAGGAAAGCAATAAATTTAGATTTTGAAGTAATTTCTTTCTTTTTTATGAAAAAAGTTTTAAATAATTATATTTTTTCCATCCTCCGTACCAAAAAAGCCAAAAAAAATTTATTTGTCAAAAAAATGTTGTATAACAAAGGTAATTTGTAAAAAAGTTACTTATTTCTTATTTGCAAAGAATAATCAGAAATGGTTAATAGATGCGTTTGAACTTAAAATACTCCTTAAAATTTGGAGGTTTTCTGCTGTGTATTCTTACAGGCGCGATGGCTGAAAGCTTTATGGGTTGCACACTCATAAAAACGTACTTACTTATAGTAAATTTGGAAATTGAATTATACGTTTATATTCAGTGTCGTCCTGGTAACACGGTGTTACTAAATACGAATATAAATTTAAAAGGCGCACTAATTCAAAGATTAACACAGATTTTAGTCAACCAAAATGTCTGCAAAAATTTAAGAAATCAGTAAGCTCACTCACAAAATAAAATAATTAACACGTAAAAGTATAACTAATAATTAGTACTTCGTAAAATTTTTATTTTAGTTCAAACATATATTCGCACCTAACATAAAATTGCATACAACCAGATTTTCTGCTGGTTAAATCCTCATTTTAAAATTCCGATAAACATCAAGTATCAAAATGTAAAATATTTCTTTTATTTTTAGTGATTTCTGTAAAGAAAAACTTAAAATTATCGTGCCGGTTGACAGATTTTGATAAAACTAAATTTTAGTTAAGTCAGTTGAAAAATTTGCTTTAGGCACGAAAACTTTTCAATAATGTTCGTGAAGATTAAGATATAATATTAACCATTATATGCAGCGTATGGTCCAGAGAAAATGGTTTACGAGTGGCTACCTTTAAAAGTTAAAAGGCAGGAAACGTAGCGTTATTAATATTCACTTGTAACCACCTCAAACATTACTTCCTTGTAGGGCAAAGGAACTACCAACTGTTTAAAAAACAATAATTATATCGTGTTGTGAAGCAGTCGAGCAACGGATATAGCACTCGTCTCCCAATCCAAGGCGGGTACGATTCCGATTATTCGCATATTACTGGAATCATATTAGCACGACAGGTGCAACACGACCGCTGGGACAAAAAAAAAACATGAGATATCCGCCATTCTGCACCGAGGTTTCTGTGGCGTCAGCGCGCCAAATTTGGAGGACGCGAAGCGAATCCCGAATAGAAATTGTATCGATTTTATTGCAGCCGGAATTCGATTTTTACCCAAATGCTGTTGAAACTGGTGAGTTGGTAGTAAATTGCCTTTATTTAATTTGAAAGTGTGGTTTTCGTTTGTTGGCATAAGACAGTCGTAAACGTGTATCTGTTCGTTTATTTGCACATTTCGGAACAACAGTGGGTAGGGTAATCCTACCGTGCTTCGGGATACTAAGGCTTCGAACTGCAGTAACATTTTAACTGTGATCTACTATTTGATACATCGGTCACTTATTGCCGAAACTACACATCCCTGCTCTCTGTTGGTAATCTAGTGAACTCGATCTACAGATTCTTCCCAATTTTTTGAAACTGCAAAGTATTATATCACGATATTAAGGTATATCACGATATATGGTAGGTTTACCCTATTTATAAAATGTTTTAAAAGTAAACGGAAAAATTTTAAACCCTGAAACATCTGTGGATTTCGTACAAGAGGTTAGTATGTAGCGGTAAATAACTATTTTCATGAAATTATCTTATAGTCTGTTCACTTTAAACTAAACACTCCCCAATAGTTTTAATACCCAAAAACTTGTGTTTTTGTGACCCAATCATATTTCATTCGGGCAGGAAGGCAGCATGTTTCACGGCCTCACAGGGACATCGGTAACCAAAGAACATGGGCCTATTCGTATGTAGGCGCATTAAACTTAAGCATGGACCTATAATTACATACTCTCGTCAACAACAAAATAATAAACATTATTTTTACAATGAATTATAAAGTAGTCTATCGCCAGACAGTAGGAGCATTGTATAGGCTGAGGGAGCTAATACCAAGTTATGTATTCAAGTAGAGACGTATTTGACTTGTGTTATTTTGCGATATAAGTTTTTTATATTTTGTACCGAGTTATTTATCGGCCTTAAAGTCACGCGTGGTAATGAGCTTTGTTTGTGATTTTTCTGGTTTTGAAATTGATTTTATTTTTGAATATTCAGAATGGAGCCCGTTGAAGCGATAATTGTTAAACCTAACGTGATCTGAATATCTTGAGATTTTACCAATCAATCACTGACAGACTTTGTGTTACGAATTTGCTGCGCACGTACTGTTGACGTCAACACATTTTTACCAGCACATTTATTGCATACTTGTTGAATTGTTTACGTGTTACGTAAGATTTTATAATTGGGTGGGTAATTTGACACCCGTATTTGTTGAGAATGTAATATTCACGTATTTACTGAGATCTGGAAGTTTGTAAAACGTTGCTATTTTTTACTATCATATATTATTGTATGGTCAGCTTGACATAGGCTGCGTATTAATTGAGCATGTAATATTAATCCATAAATTGAACACTTGGAAAGATATATAATAATAAATAGAGATAACATTTATGCTCTTTCTGTTTGACATGCACCGTTGATTACTCGTTTAGAGGCTTTTGAGATTTCTTGCATGATTTGGTATTTAAATTGCTTTTTCTATCTTAACTATTTATTTGAATCACCTCTTACAACAGCAAAGAAGGTTTCAGTTCCCTGGTGTATGTTCGAAACGCAAGGTCCAATGCTAATAAAATTAAAACGAGGCCTTCTTGAAAATATCTCTTACACAACAAAAACTCCTTGTCTGTTTATAAATGACTGAATTCTAATGTAACAGATATTAAAAAATACAACCTAACTGAGAACCTCCTCATATTTTTTTGAAGTCGGATAAAATGTGGCAGAAAACAATAAAGAAAGATGTAAATAACAAAGAAACTAGAGTTTTAAAATCCGTAATTTTTTTTTAATCACCCGTACAAAGGTGTTATTACCTACGAGAACTACAACCTATATAGATCCTGACAGTGAGAATTTGCTGGTTAGTAGGTACTCCTAAAGAAGAGTTTTCAAGAGGAAGACAAATGCCAGCTGAGCGCACTGCACATAGAGGCGATGTGACAGGTGGTGAACGAGTAAGAGTCGTCCTTAAAGCCGCGGCCGATCGCGGACAATGTAGTCCAAAACAACTAGAGACCGAAAAAATTCGCGGATTCACCGACATGTGGGCTAGCCTGCAAGAATATCTGTGAACTGAAGCAGACAGCAGATGATCATAAGCTGCTTGCTGTTAAAGTGAATAGGCGTGTATTAGTTACATTTACATTATTGTCTCAGAGACTTCCAGGAAGTGTCAAATAAGTCGAAGACCAATAGCGAAAGTGACACAAATTTACAGTTGATAGAAGTCTAGCTTGTGCCCAAATGAAAACGCGCATTTTTCTGGTCTCTACCACTAGCACGCAGATTAGACCTGTAACAGTATTTAATTACTGCCTTCGTCAAAAGCCAAAGGATTGAATCACAGACGCCTGAATGTATTTTTTCTCCTCTGCCATTCGGAGATTGAGTGACGATGTCCTAAAAATGCCGTTTTGACCGATTCCAATAAATTGTTCTCTCTATAGGTCGTTCGCGTTAAAATTGTCAGTTTTGAACACCACCTTGTCTATAAAAATATTTTTTTAAAAAAATACTGTTTCTTGTGATTTCAGGTGGTAACAATTGTGTACAACAAAATCTATAAACTTGAATTAATACTGAGGTTGCTTTGTTCGTATTTAAAAGTGACAGTATAATACAAATTATCTGAAAGGAAAAAATGTAATATAGGTTTCGAAAGTTCTCACTTTATCCCGAACCATATTTAATGGCGTACGAAAAGACTGAAGTAAAAAGTGAAGAGCAGATGTTGGTCAGCTGTTAACATCTTTCATGGTCTTTAGCGCTGGTAAGTGGTTACATGAGATATGGAGCAGCGCCGGCATGAAGGTCAGTTTAGCCTCCGAAGCCGTACAGAGTTAGTCCCTGTCTCTTCAAGGCGCAGACAATATCCATTGCGATGACGGTTTTCCTCCTGGCGTGCTCGGTGTAGGTGACTGCATCACGAATGACGTTTTTAAGGAATACTTCGAGCACGTCTCGTTTCTCCTCGTAGATGAGGCTAGAGGTACGCTTCACTCCGCCACGCCTAGCCAGCCTACGTATAGCTGGCTTGGTGATGCCCTGAATGTTGCCGTGCTGCACCCGAAGCGCGTCATTTAGCTTAAAATCCACTTGGCCTAAACGTCACTTGGTTTACACGTCACTTGGTTTACACGTCACTTGGTCTACACGTCACTTGGCCTAAACGTTACTTGGCCTAAACGTCACTTGGCCTAAGCGTCACTTGGCCTAAAAGTCACTTGGCCTAAGCGTCATTTGGCCTAAGCGTCATTTGGCCTAAACGTCACTTGGCCTAAAATTATTTTGGCATTACTGTCTTTTGGCATTAAACTATTTTAGGCCATATGACTTTAGGCCAAATGAAGTGTAGGCGCTGTACCTCCCTGTGACGCTTCGCGACACCTATCCCCAGGCACTCACCGCCCTTTCCACGTCCAGTCTTGTTGGATAAAACCAGCCGATCTGCGGCATCGTCCGGCACGATTCCCACATGCGAAAATCCGGGGAACGACCCCACGGATTGCCTTAATGGGAGACTAGTGATCTGACCGCTCTGTCACCGCGGCCCCAGCAAGGATAAGGATTTACATGCTTAATTTTATTCGACCGTGTCCAGACATGTTTAATATTTTTTATTTTCCACAGAAATCATTCTCTGTTAAGAGTAAATCAGAGTATTGGTATAGGAATTAAAATTTAGCGAAGTAATGTTGAATTGATGTGGTCGAGTGCTTTTTGTAACAAAAAAAATTGTTATTTCATAGAGTTTTTAGGGTATTAAAAAACTGCCTTAAGGATTACTTAGAAAATCGTACCCTACATATATAAACAAACATCATTTAGAGCCATAAACGTAGTTTCTAGAGGTCCTGAGCCCACACCAGATGTAATTTAAAACGTAAATCCCTAACCTTGCTACTACCAGAACACAGAGGTAGGCACCGCCATTAAGGAAGCGCACGACGAAAAAAATTTATTGTTTCAAAAATGTTTACCTTTGTACGAAGTATGGTTTGTTTTGAAGACGTTAATTGTGCTTGCATTATACTGTAACTAAACATTTTTGGCGGTCATAGTTTGTATAACGAAATGTATTAGTTCAAATTACATGAAACGGTTTTATTCTTTAAAAGGAAAACCAACTGACTTATCGAACTGAAAAAATTCAAACTAAATAATTAAGACGTAGGACACAATATATAAAAACACATATTAAATTATTTTGTATATTTAAAAAATCCTTGAATTTTTTAAGTTTTAATTTCAACTTAAATTTTTTTAAACAGAATTTTTTAAAAATTATTTGTGTTATTGTATACAATACCTTGTAGCCTATAACATCGTTATACAACCGTTTTATGCAAATCTGGACTTTAATGTGTTATTATAAAAACACTACGAAAGCTAAAAAACTTTAATTACAGGAAAAATTGCCACAATGTATATCTACTAAACATATCATATCGAATAGAAATACAAAAATGTTTAAATAAACGAAAATTTCGGTCAAGCGCCCCATATGGCGCTCGGACTGCGTGCAGCGTATTCGGAGTACCGTTTTTTTTTTTCTCTCAGAGACCTGTAAACGTGTATCCACAATGCTTATCTACGAAAAGAAAACACTCTTCAGACTACCTGTGAATGAGACTTTCAAGACACCACGCAAATTTGAAGCATTATTTTAAAGCCCTCGAACTTGGCTAAAATCTACTGATTCACGCGGTTGTTTCTCAAGATATATGAAACGGATTTGTTCTAAATTGAGGTCTACAAGTACATTTGACTTTGCTACAGTGACTCGTTCAATAAAGCGACAAGGTCATCGCTTAAAGTCCCACACCAAAAACGTAACAGCGGGAACACTGCGCGCGCGTTTTCGACTTTGGTCTTAGAGGCGATATCACAATAAATGTGCCGGCCGACGTCGCTCGTAGCACCTTGTCGATTTTCGCCTCACACACACAAACATACCCTTCACCAGGCGGCCGTCTTAAGAGTACGTGGTAGATAAATAAACGCTGAAAACATAAATTGATTCATACGCTTTATTCGAAGCCAAAATTAATAAAATACTCAATTACAATCCTAGATAATGGTATTTGCCAACTTTATGAGCAAATATTTATCCCAAATTACTAATTCGTTACGCGTGATCTCTTGCGCCGCAGTTGAATGCACGAGGTTCCGGCGTCAGAGATTGTGCCTCAGAAGTTTGTAACGCTGGAAACAATTTTAACGTTGGCTAAAACTATTGTCTACGATTGCTATTGTTTAACTTTCGCATTAAATAAACCTATAGTTATAGATTAATGCTTTTAGCGTTGAATTACGCCCCACGCCCTCTTAAGAGAACTACCTGAGTGAATCTGTTTCCCGCGCTAGAGGCTCAGATGCGAAGAAGCAATAAGAATCACTCTTGACGTACGCGTCAGTGTCCCATCGCTCCTAAACGCTAGGTGCCAAACTTTCCCGCAGTGTTTCCGTCGTACCGCTGGAACTGTGGGATTATAAACGGTGTCCCTATTATTTTGTTGCTGGAAATTCCGTATTATGAGACAGTAATAGTTTTGTACCGACATGAGCAGAAGGTTTTGTTAAACTTGTGCGAAAAGGCCGTTTTTTTTTTAAACAATCCTTCTTTGGGATTTTTTTTTTCGTACGTGGATACGTTGTAAACACGTATATAGGTCGTTCAAGATAAAGTGAACTAAAAATTTTACCTTTAAACAACATCACTAGCGTTACTGTATATAATATGACATTGAATATAGTCATCTTACTGCTTGTACTGTTGGTAGCTAAATTACAAAATATAATTCCGTGTATTTGCCTATTTAAATACAATACTTAAATCAACCGAAATTGACGTAATCTTGCAGGTGCAAACATCAAGGGACATCCCGTAGTTAGCCGTTACGCGCAGAAATATATGGATTGGCTGAAAACGGAACCTAAGCAAGGCTTTTGTTTAAGTGATCACTTTATCCCGAATCGTCTGAACCAGTTTTGCAAACAAATGCGTATTTGTGACACGCTGTAGCGTAGTTCAACATCTGGGCATGGGGGGGGGGGGCTCAACCGCTGCTAACTCGACAGCAGACGTTAAAGAGGAAGAGAACCATTCCCCGGGAATAGTTTTCATTAAAGGCAAGCCCGTATCGGTAGCTAACGGCCGGCAATCAGCGATGCCTGTCTTGAGGAGGAGGGGGTGTGGGGGAGAAAGTCAGGGTGTCTGAAACGTGCCGACAGTATTTCTTCCTCCCCAGCAATGTGGTCCTCGACCTGGGGAAGGGGAGTTGCTGGTAAGGGGGTGGGGATGCTGGCTTGCCGGCAGAAGCCCCGGGCGTCTCATCTGGACCAGCCGGGGCCGATATTAAATTTCTTGCGAGGCGTCCATGTAACCACAACAACGGACGGTGGCCGACGCCAAGTGTTAGCGGAAAAGAGTTTGTTAAAGGAAAGGAAAGGGGAAGGGAGGGGGGGGTAAAGCAGGGGAAGCGAGAAAGCGTTCAGTTGGACGTACGGACTGGACTGCCGGAATTTTTTTACCTCTCCTCCTCCTGGCCCTCTGCTTGTTCCACGAGTGTGTGAGCGACGCAAAAAAAAAGGGGGGGGGTTAAAAAGATAGAGGGCTTCATTCCTGCCCGCGTACTTGCTCGTCGGAACTGTTATTAAAGCTTGTTTCCTTTGCCTTTTGCTTCCCCCCCCCCTTCCCTTCGTGTTTCTCCGATCCAGTCTCGTATTTCGCTGAATGCTCTATTTTCTTTCTTTTATATATTTTTTCTTTGTTTTTTTTTCCTACCAGAGATCATGGTGTGCTTCTGAGATACGTGGGCTACGAGTCGGCCAACACGTATTTGCCCCTTCCAGGTCTTTACGTTTCTGTCTGGAATTTGTGTTTTTTTGTTAAGTTACAGCATTGAGCCCTTTTGACTCGTGAGCTGACGAAACCTCGGGTTAGAGGAACAGACAGCTGGAGCATGATGTTATGTTCTTTGGCGAGGTGTCTTATGATCGTGATCGGAATAAGAAGCCATTCATCTTACCGGTATCTGACAATTGGTTTTATTATAGGCTATTAGGGATAAAATGAACACTCGAAAAAAAGCCCTGCTGAAGTTCTGTTTTCAGCCATTTCGTATCTTTCCGCGCGTAACGGCTAACGACGGAAATACATAACCTCTGTGGACACCCTGTAAGATAAATTATGCCGTCAGTAGGAGCCTATGCAGTTTGATAAAATAGTTTTATTGATTATGTAAAGTAAAATAATGTCGATTTCTGTTGCTGTAATTTCAGTGTCGTTGCATTTAAACAAGAAAATACACGGAACTATATTGCGTAATTTCGCTGCCAACCTTTCAAATAGTAAGGTAACTAGAGTTAATATTAAATAAAATGCAGCAATGGATAGTAATACTATTCAAAGGTGAAATTTTAAGTGCTCACTTTATACCGAATGACCTATACCATAGTAACGTATTTGTCCAGCCGTATCTAGACCTTGCAAGTTAAAAACCGGAATATATGACATAATCTGATGTAAGAAATCTTATATTCATACCTTTGTAGGGTATAAGCTACAGGCATTTTGTACTTTAAAATTATTTTCATTTCGAGACACTGTAATGAAAAAAAATATTGTGAAACCTTTTCTTTCACTTTAATAAAGGATGAGATAATATAGGAAAAAGCCAACCAATATCTCTATTACTAGAGCTACTGACCAAATGGAAACCAAACGCCTGTAGAAGTCATAAGAAGTATATTTAAACAGAATTCATATGATAGGAAAAATAATGACTTCTACAGACAAGTCAGGCAACTAA
>PNEQ01071958.1:0-51954 GCA_003012365.1 Medauroidea extradentata
CCCCGTGCATTTAATGAGTAGATATTGTAGCTAAAATTTATCGGAGCAGTTTAATGTAGTTGTAAACATTGCACGACCCTATGTAAATAAAAGCACGTGGCATTATTTGTGTTTATATCGGCGGAAAGATATAAACTGGCAGGAAATAGAAATTAATCAGGGCTTTTTTGAGTGTTCACTTTATTCCGAATCACCTATAGTAATGTTTACCGATGAAATATAATTTAGCTGTTTGCTGAAGACGGTTCTCTTATCGCTGGCTGACACTGGCGAACTTTCACAGTGTTGTCAGCAGAAAACGGAAGAGGGCCTGAGATATCTCAGTTTATTGACTGTGCAATGCAAACGAAAATTTTTCAGATTTTACTCAAATTCTCTTAAGTTTCACCTTTACCTCAACATTTTCCTCACTTGAATCTGCTATCGGCCTTCAGTAATGTATGCGCTTTGTAGAGAAAACGGAATGCGGTAACTGATTGTACGAAATAAATAATTTTCTTTACTTAGACAATTTAATGTTGGAAAGTTGAACACAGTGAGATAGAAATATTTAGTTTTTTTTTGTGTTGTATGTCAACATGACCAGGTGTAAGTTTGTGTTGCATGATACATGGAAATAAAAAGTAAAGAATGGATATGATTTTTGGAATGCTAAATGTAATACCTCAAGATTTGAGAAAACCAAGATATTAATAATTTTTTTCATTTCATAATGGACGAGGTTGAGAAACTTGAGCATCTGTCTCTAGTTTCAAAAATTTGTACTGAATTAGAAAACCATTTGGGCCTGAATGATAAAGATTTAGGTAAGTTACTGTTTAGTTTTAAGTGACCTTTCTAAATGTTGTTAATCCATTGCTGTGTGCAACACTCGAGCAGTAGCAGCCTTTAAAGAATAGGGTTATGTACCAGATCGTTTTAATGATGTAAATGGGAGATGCTCCTCTTCTTCAGACTACCGCCGTGTGTCAACTGCTCCTAGTTTTAGTCTAAAGTGATCGCTTGAACGAATGAATGAAAAAGTGCTACCTTTCTGTCAGGATTACTAGCACATTCTCGTGTTTTTATGTGTGTTTTGTGAAGACAAATTCACTTCCAAATATTACAAGCCTGTAAAGAAATCAGTCTCGTGTTAGAATATTTGTTAATTTTAATACAGTTGTTTAAATCATTAGTATGGATAGAATGTGTCAGCTTGGAGTTATGCATTGTCCTCAGATCACATCACTGAAAAATTGTTGTAAATGTCCATGATCACTGCCATAGAATGTCTTCAGAAATAACAAATTAAGAATGCTTAGATAGGACTGTTGACAGTCAATTATTGATCAAACTTTGCTTTATTACTGGCTTGGGCAAGGTGATGACTAAGAATTATTTGGGCACAGTGGCTATGCTAGAAATGAAAATTATACTCTATACTGTAAAATGTAGGACATTTATGTATGATTATTTGAATATTCTTTCCAGACTTCCGGGTGAAGGGTTGACATGTAGGACATGTCTGTGATTTTCCAGGTGTCTGGTAACTCTATTCATGAAAGGGCAGTATTGATACCTGTTTTTTAATTTTTACCAATGGATAAGCTACAATGGATGTAAGCAAAGTAATACAGATTACATATTATGAAATAATATAATAATTACCTCGCTACTGGGTGACTGCCCTGTGGCAAGTTCGAACAGTGTCCTCAGTTACTTCCCAAATCCATTCTAAACTTTTCTGCCGCATTTACCAACACCAACTCCTCTGAAAGTAAATGCCACTCGGTCACCGACCTCCTAAACATAGACTGCGTATCACATTCACTTCTGCTGGTAACTCTCTGAATCCCCATCTTATTACTGTTTAGTAGTCCTATATGTACTCCACTTTAGCTAATAGGTAGCCTAACTCCATTCTCCCTGTATTTTTACCACCTTGTACTTTATGACCAGCCTTTCAACTTAACTCCTTTCCATTTTTCTTCAACATCACTGATGGTCTAAAGTCCTCACCAACCTGCCCTTGCGTTCTTCATTCTTTCCTCACCTTCCTTGTATTGTTACTTATGGATTGACTCTGTACAGGTAAGGTACAAAGAAACAAGTTGGATAAATCCCGACGATTCTCTCCCAAAATTACAACAAATATGCATAAGTAAAGTTCAAGCATATAATTTTGACTTTCAAGACTGTAGTAACTTATAGCTATTAACATTAATTCATTATCAAAAATACACATTATCCAAAATCCCCTATATGGCTATTACATAACACAAAACCAACATCACACGTTAAAAAACAATAGGGGACGTACCATGTCGTTCATCTCGATCCCTTCCAACTCCCCGGCGGCATGCTTTACTAAGAGGTAAGGAAAACCAGAAGTAGGCACGCGGTTTACAGCTCAGAAGGAGCAAACGACTTCAAAGAATACTAACTTAAACAAAACTGAACAGCCAACTTACCGAAGACACGATGGCCGTCGGAGCATCGGAAGGGTAGAGAAACAATGCGCTGGGAAGGAACTACAAGCAGAGACTGACTTACACCCTAACCATGGAAGAAGGGGAAGGAGAGAGGAAGACGACCGAGTAAAGGAAGGGGCACGAGTGTCGCCGAAGCTGTCCAACGATAACCGAAGCATATGGCGGCTGTGGGAAAGATCAAAATAACGCCGAAGGAAGTTCTGACAAGGTGCACATTTGGCGAAACACTGGCACAAAGTTTATAGCCTGAGAAAATATTCCAGTATAACAATTTCTGGATTCCATAAGTCTTTCCAATAAATATATAGGAGGAAAACCCCACAGCAACTCAACCATAATTTTCATGATTTTCATAATTGTTGTTTATATACTACCTATAGCAGACCCCATAAGAAATTTATTTCCACAGGTTAGTAATGAATGAGTTATTGATTGGTTTTGTATAAAACCTGTCTTAATATTGGATTAACAGTTAGCCTATTAGACACTTAACTTGGAATCACTGTTTAAGCCTACCTTTACCTCCAGCACCTCAAATTCAACATATAGATCCCATTTTTTTTTCTGCATATACTATAATATTAACCCTATGCCTTTTCCTTCACTACACTACTCCTTTCAGTAATTTACCTTTCCAAGATTCCTGGGAACTTTCTGTCTTTCCCACATTTATTTTTGTTTCGTTCTTTTAAGCCGACAATCATATTATATCAATATCATCTTGCAACTTGTTTCATCTACCCACCTCTGCGTAAGCTTAATACGCAGTCATTGTCGGACAATGTTGTTTCTGCCACCCGTGTCATTTTGTCAAGTTACATGGTGAACAATAAGGGGCCCAGCATGCCTTCCTGTGACTCTTCTGATAACTTCTCCCTCCTGCAATAAGGAGTCTGGCACTTTTGTCCTCTATCTGCATTCGCTGAGAAAGTCTCCAATTAATGTCTTTACAAATTTATCTACCAGCAAGTCATTAAATTTTCCTCTTTAATATCCCATGTGGTATCTTATTGAACATTTTCTCAAAGTCAATTCAGGATGTTTTCACTTGCTTCCAGTCATAAACGGCCGGAGCAAGGTTCTCTAGCAGTCCAGCTAGCTGTACCTTGCGCATGAATACCCCTTCCTAAATCCATGTTGATATTACTGCAGTCACCTGCTTTCCTTTGTAACCTGAACTACGTTCTGGACCATTAGTCACCTCATTATTTTCTCAGTATTCATCTTAATAATACAATTGTACATTCTTAGAGATAAGCATTTGCACAAAGGCAGGCAAGTTAGTTGGAAGAATGGTTCAACTTGGTTTGAATTTTACATAATGCTTTCTAATGCTATGTAGAAGGTTTGGCCAATCAGAAGTCCTGAAAGTGATACTAAGTCTCTGTGTCACATGAGAGACTGAATTAGCAAACAAAGAGCTTGTGTTGGATCTGATTGTATAAAAAAATTATTGCCATACCTTTGAATCTCAAAGTGGCCTTGTACTGAAGCAACCATGCGTGACCAGTCGCGAATCACGATTCTGTTACGTTACAACATGGTTGCATAGTAGGCCTACTCCTTTTTAAACCATGTGCATGCTACTGTTCGCATTGAATGTGACTTTTTTTCAGTTGCGATTGTACCTACAGAAATATAGTGTGTACATTTTCAAATATGTTTCATTCGTGGCAACGAATTGCTTCTGCCACATTTATAGTGGTGGTGAAGGAAGGAATGAGAAACAAGAAACGGAGAAGGTGGTGGAATAGGAAGATTTATTACTGCCAACGGAGCTTTGTCATGAAGATGAGACATAGTTTAGAAATTCTAAAAGAATGTGCCAGGATGATTTTAAACTTCTACGGGAATTTATTGAGCCTGAAATCAACGAACAGGGCACAAACTATCGTACGTGAGGATTTTTAATTCTATTCTTCTTGTGCTCAATGTTAATATTACACTTTTTTCCTTGTTCTGCCAAAATATATTTTTTTATTTTGTTGTTTTTCTATTCACAAATATTTGTTGCCCCACAAAATATGTTTTTCTTTATGTCTTCAATAAAATTGAAAGTAAACTCATTACTGAACTCCGTGCCTACCTTTGCCTTAGTCTTAGTTGCATGCAATGTGACATGAAAGTCCCACTTAACCTTGGAACACTGGCAACTAATTTTGACTCGTTACAAACACAATATTATTGCTTGCGATACTGAGAAACCGTGTATTCCAAGTAGCATGCAGCCAAGTTGTATAGCAACATCGCACAATGTTGCCTTGAAGTATAGATGCCTTTAAGAGAGATTATTTAGAGTGCTTTCAATTGCTGCCTAAGAAATGAAACTATGTCTGTAGGAAAAATCTTTAGGTGCATTTACAACGGCCTTAATATTGTTTGATAATGTAATTATTAGCCTAGGTTTTTTGTTTTTTTCACTTGTTGCACATAGTGTTCAGCAGTGTAATGTTATGTGAAAGTTAGAATTGTTTTGTTGTTTCCACCTGTATTTAAATTTTTTCAATAGTTATTTAATGACTATAAAATTGTCAAGAGATGTTACTAGGCCTATAGTATTACATGTATTTACAATACGAGCAATAAGCACATGTATAGTACTTTGTTCTGCCGTTGCTTCAAGACTGAGGAAGCTCCACTGCTCAATCCTGCCAACCTTGGCAGTCTGATCACTGATTGCACATTCTCCTTATTTTAAAATATCATTGTGCTTCTAAAATTTCCAGATAGGTATCTGCTATTTAATAATTTACAAACCATTTTAAACAATAATTTGTTTAATCTCTATAAAGTGTGACTCACAGTATTTTGTAATTGAATAAGCCAAACATAAGCACAAATCCACAAAAATCTTTACTAAAATAGTTTTACAACACATTGAGACAAATGGTGTTGTCTTAGGTTGTGTGCCGTGTGGCAGTTGGCAACTTTGCGCCCCAAGAAAGTAACTAAATGAGTGTGTATATATCTTCAATATTTATCACTAGTATTTTACAGGGAACATTTACATAATTATTTTTATATTATGTTTTATTGTATTGTATTACAAATAGGATTAGTTTAAATATGGAAAGAGGTTTCATATATCATAACTAGCCCACATGAACAAGTTGCTAGAAGTGCCCGCGAGGAGGGCTGTGTGCGCGGTAGCCGGTGCGTGACGTGAACGCCAGGACTTGGTGAGCAGCGATCAACAGAGTAAGACGTCAGGGACTGTGCCGTGGTCGACGGACGTCGAGAGTCGTAAGTTTTCACGGTGTATGGTTGAAGCATGTGGCTTCAAGGATTGCTATGTTGAGAAATTAACGTGCCTTAACGAACTCTCAGCAAAGTCTACAAGCATCAGGAATTGCGACAAATACTGCGGAAATAGAACTTGTACGTTTAACTATTTGTGGACATAGACTGACTTGAAATATTCTATTTACCTCTTTAATAATTGCACCGGTGCATAGTCAGTATTGAAGGCTTGTTGTAATGTAAATTTATATGGTCTATTATAATAAAACATTTAAATTAAATTATTTCCTTCTACTTTATAAAGCTTAGAACCAGTAATCTAGCAAATGGCCCTTCCGGCATTGTGCCCTTTATTGTTTAAGTTTGTGTTGACCTCTGTTACAAACCAAGGGTGAGGCAAGTGTGGTACACATCCAACGTAAGAGGTCATGTCACCACAACATGTATTAAAAAATGTAATACCGTACATTGTACTAAAGGCTGGACTGATTACTGTATTATTGTTTGTTTTTTGTGGCTGTACAAATAACCAAATTTACATCACGTCCTTATTAAATCTCAACTTAACTTTCATAGTCTAGACCAGTGATGGCCAATTTCGTGGATTTCAGGGGCCACGTAGCACTTCAAAATACACTCGGGGCCAAACTATGCATTAATATTATTTTTACAGTTTTACAGAATTTAAAAATGGACAGTTTTATATGTTCTGGACTTTTATTAAGTTACTCTTTTACAAATGACTGAAGAGAGGAATATACATTTGACTACATTCTACAAAACTAAGCAGTTTTCATCTTTAAAATATTAACCTTTTAAGAATTTTATTAAAACAGAGTTTTTTTTGTATAAATACACTTTTAATTTTTGTTTTTTGAGTACTTGGTGAGAGCACTGTGGCTTTTGGACACTGTCCACCGATGACATAAAATCCACTTCTATTGTTGATGTTGCCACACGAAGCAAATGTAATAACATATCATCGGAAAGTCTATTCCTACTCTTCAATTTTATGTGCTTCAGTTCGGAAAAATCTGCTTCGCAAATTTATGTACTCTCGAAAATTTAACACAGTTTCAGTGCCCAATTCCTTAAGTAAGGAGAACGTTCACATGAAAGTAGTTTCCAAAACTCTATTCCAATTGCTTTGGACATATTAACAGAGGGATCACTCTGGAACTCACAGAGTTCTAGCTGCAATTTTCTCGGCTGACACTGAATGTTGCACTTCAAAGCATTGTTGAACAGTTCCATGCTAGGATGAAATGTTTCAAAATCTTAAAATCTCCTATCGAATTCTGAAGCCAGTTGATTAATATTTTCCACGAACTGCACAAAAGTAACAATTTCTTAGTCATCTGAGAGATTCTTACAGTTTAGAACGTGGAAGAGGTCATTTTGTTCCAGTACAGACATAAATATTTGAAGTTTTTTTTTTTGAAACCTTCAACGAGACCCATCATCTCGAAAACAGTCTGGTTTTTTTTTCTGCAACTGCAAATTCTAAATATTCAGATGTTGTGTAATGACTGTGAGAAAAGCTGAATTTTTCAAGAAATAAATATTCTTGTGCTTCCTGGAGATCTGTTGATTGTGGAACATTGTCACTCAAAAAGGAAAGTATGTCATTCCGGAGTTAAATATTTTGACTACTATTAATTTTCCTCAACTAAGCCATCTAACTTATGTCTAGTAACAAATTGCCATAAGCACATTCTAATTCTTCTAAAAATGACACAAATTTTCTGTGAGTAAAGCTCGGTTCCCCCTTCTGATCAAATTTGTGATCTTGTCAACAGTAGCCATTGTGCCTGACAGACCCTGATTTAGCACACAACGACTCCTGATGTTTATAATGCAGTGCAGAGTGGGCATGTTAGCTTGTTTCTGCTTTTAAGCCCCAACAAAGCCACGTGATGTTTCAACCATTGCTTTAGTACCTTCTGTGACAACTGAAGATAGTTTCTCATAACCTCCATGTTCTTCAACTGCATTGTTAACTCCATTAAAAATATCTATATATTTGTTTGTGTTATGCAAAGAATGTACTTTTAATTGTTCTTCAGAAATAGTGAAATCTTTTTGGATGGCTCTCACAAGAATTATCAACTGAATAGCATCTGTTACATTTGTGCTTTTGTCAAGAGCTAACGAAAAATACATACAGTCTGAAATAGATCCTTTCAGGTTCATGAGCCTTCAACTCTTTAGTAACAGTTTATTTTGACAGAGATACAGAATTTAACTCTTTTGCCACCTTACCTTTTTGAATGATTCTGCCATTTTTACTGCATAATTTTTTATGAATTCCCCATCACTAAGTGGTTTTTTAGTTTTCACTAGCTCGTAGCTATCAACGTACGAGGCTAAGTCACATGCTGCTTGGTTTCTTGACACTAGTCTTTTGCTAAGAATTTTTTTTCCAGTTGTTCAACAAGATGTTTTCTTGACTCGCCTAAACAATTTTCATATTTTTGTTCTTGATTTGGTAGAAAGTGCCATTAGAGATTGTATTATCTTAATACAGCTAGCACTTGAAGGCAAACTAAACACCGAGGCATATGTCCTTATTAAGTATTAAGAAATATTTGTAGTTTCATTCTTCTTTAAAAACATGATTTTTGCTGTCTACTTTTCTAAATTTGGAAAACATTTCAAATTAACTACAACACCAAATAACTTGTGAAACGTAAACAAGTACATATTCTGCGTGCTTCGAGTCATTGTGCTACTCTGTGTTTCCCGATACGTCACAGTACTGCAATCTATCGCTCTACATTCAAAATTAATGCGTTCAGTCGCTGGCTCAGCCAGTAAAGCGGTGCACGTCCTTGTCGCGCAGTATGTCAACGGTTCATATTTGCTAATGATCATTTCTTTGGCACCTCTGTTCAGTTAAAAATAATATTAATTTGGTTGGAGCCATGACACTTGCATATTGTGTAATGAAATGTAAGACAATGTGAAGCAGAATTACTGTAGAGACGACTGTGTATTTGCCAGTTTTTAAAATAAATAATTCCAGCAGTTCTGCAGCCGCCGCATAAGTGTGTTTTTGTCTCTGCGTATATTTCACGGGGGCTATATAAAACAGTGCTACGGGCCAGATCTGGCCCGCGGGCTGCCAGTTGGCCATCAATGGTCTAGAGTACAGTATTCTTTGATTACATGAGTTGAAAATCAACACAAATTCACAAGAATGCTTAATAATCTTAGGACATTTACACCTTTAATGTAGAAAACACTGCCTGTACTTAGAAAAATCTCTCACCAACTAGGCTAGGTTTATTAGCAACTATTTTCAGTCTCTGATTTTCATTATACTTACACTCTCTTGTTTTCTTGACCACATCTTGCCTTTGACTGGTAACATTATCTATCAAACCCTCTTGTATCATTCTGCTTGTGACAGAATGCTTCAACGAGGTTTGTTGAGTCGTTGGCCATGTTTCAGTCTCTTCCTGCCCCTCGTGGAAACTACTTATTGAAATATTCCATTGCTCTGTGACTGAAGATCTCGTATTGAAACATTCATTACATGATGTTTACTATTTATCTAACCCCCACTCAGGATGATAGCATAAATAGTATGAAGGGCCAGCGTGTCTACCACTCACAAATGTCATGAATTCGAGGTGGTAGTCGCAAAAGTCACAAAAATTCACTATTGTGAGGTTAAAGTCGCTGAAGTCGTTAAAAAATAATATTACTGTCGCAGGTGTCAAAATCAATGCTGACTGTAAGTGGAAATATTGTATTAGGGCCTATGTTATGTAGAGAAGAGCGCAATGGCAAGAGCTATGGAAGAGATAAGGCAGATGGGTATAGAGCTAGAAAGATAGAGTAGGCAGGGATAGAATGATTACCTAAGAAATATGATAGAGGAGGGTAGAGGGAAGAAATATGGAGGAAGTTGTTCAATTATCTTAAGAAGGTATAGGGAGGGGAACAGTGTTAAAAATGCAAACAAACAAGCTGCAACAACTGGTAAAGCCCAGTACGTGCCAGTGTTTGAGGAGCATAATGATTGACATTACGAAGCAATGGAAGTCCAGGAGTCTCTTAGGGAGCAAACAATTAGAAAGTGTGAAGTAGAAATGGTAGTAAAATTCTAAAATGCCAGGATAACAAATTAATAAACAAATAAGTATATACGTCGTCAGAGTCTTTTGAGGACTACATTACTGAAATAATTTACTTAGACTAAATGTGAGGAAAAAGATGTCACCTCAAATGTAAGACCATTAACTTTGGGATTGAAATAATGGCTTATAACAAATAAATTTAAATATGTCAAAACAAAAACTGTGAAGTCTCGTCTGCACACAAATAGGTTGCTACTTAAACATTATTAGCGGCATTACATTAAGTGTTTGCATCTTCGGGACAACACATAATGCTGAAATCGTGTTTGCTTTCAATTGTTGACATATCCTTTGGTACATAACAGTGACTGTCTCTAGTTCCTACATTTCTTTTAGAGTCATAAAATCTGCTCTGCTGTTTGTACCTCGAAAAAGTTTTGTATAATCAGGTTTCTTGAATTACTTTAAAGGCTTTCACAAAAAGTTATTTGCTACAGATAGGCAGGGTTGTTCACTCCCATTCACAGGTTTACTTGATAATCAGAGATTAATCAGGTTGTTATTGAATGCCTGCAAGCAAGTCAGAGTTTTAAGATGGCTGGAATTCCGATATTTTTATACGTTAGAGAAATATTTACCAAGTGTGAAAACAGCAACTGAATTTTTATAGGATGTTTATGTTGTAAGACAAACTGCAGAGTAAAAATAAAAATACAGATTATTGAATAGTTAACTCTTTAACTGTGACATTTTACTATAGTCGAATTAACAAAATATTGCTGAACTGTGACTTGTGACGTTAGTCTGAGCTGGGCTCAGCCAGAGTTGATGTATGTCTGCCCTTATTGTGTGGCCTCCCCCCCCCCTTGACTTCTGGTATCTGAGTGTAGCCGAACGATCAGCTGTGACTTGGCCTCGTGTGACGTCGTTCTCTGACGTAGCCCGCCCCTCCTCTCTGGACCTTCGGCTGTCTTTGGCGGACGTCGTGCCTCCCCTCCCCGCCTCCCTTCTCTCTCCCTCCTTCCCGGCGTGAGCTGGTCCCTCGCGGCCGGAGAGGAGTTCAGTTAGTAGTGAGCTCTCGCGTGGGTTACCTGTGCTTGCTCGCGCCCGCGGCTGCACATCCTCGTTGACTGGTAAGTGTTGTTTTCTGTTCGCGTTTGCTTAATTTGCATTTCTTTCGTTACCAGTCTTTGCCTAAACTGTCTTCGGGGATGTGTCGTCGCGGTCGGGAGGCAAGTATGGGGCGAGCGGTAGGCTCGTGCCCAGTTGCGTAATTTGTGCCTGTTAATTGCGGCATTGACCGTTTCTGTTAGTGTATTGGTGTTTTTTATGCCTGTGAGGCTTTTTCTTGTCACTTTTGTATTACTGTTATAACAGCGATTGACTTCGGATTTTGTACTGATTAAGCCTGGTATTGGCTATGTTTACTTATGTACTCGGATTGGATTATTTCTGACAATATATTTTGTGCATTTTATCGGGACTGTCAGTTTAATTGCCGTAGCGAGTTGAACCCTTCCCCAGTGTTCATGTTGTGTGCGTTTGACTGCTGAATATGTGTTCAAGTCGTGCGGAGGTTAGGGTGAGTGCTCAGGTGTGGGATTGTTCCCCCAGGTATTAACAGCCGTGTGTTTACACGTGTCTGTATAGAGATTACAGCACAAGTCCAAAATAAGTGATTTTGTATAAACACTTTGTACATGGTTTGCTCTCTTGAAACTAACCAAAAATAAACTATTTACAATTTTTTATGTTATCGTGGCATAACTTAGTTAAATTTTTTTATCCTGCAGCGTAAGAACTAAAATAATGCATTTGATTTCTCCATAAGTTTAGAGTAGAATATATCTAACTGTGGAGCCTGACCTCACTTTTCCTTTCCACTTGTACACTAAATTAATTTAATTTAAAAGTAAAGAATTTTAATGGTATTTGTTGTATTAATTTTATTATTTGTTTGTTACAGCTGAGTTTATAATAGATTTGGCTGAGAAAAATGGGACATTTGAATCTTTCAAGAAAGTTCTTGTGGAAAATGGTGCTGAGTTTTCGGTGAGTTTATCTGTCTGTTGTTAGTTATAATTTTTTTTCTTATTGAAAATAATATATTTTAATTGTTCGCATGGGTTTACAGTAACTGTTTGACAGATAAGCGACAAATGTACTTGACAGTTTGTGACACTGTTGTATGTGTTGAAAAGACACATTTTGCTTTGTCTTTGTTTCTTTCTTGGAATTGTTTGCCACACTCTCAAGAGTTTGGGTACCTTTTTTTTTTTTTACTGAATTCCTCTTGTGAGATAGCAAATTATGTACTTATTTTTGTTGTTTCCGACCACTGAGTAAGGATGTCTCAGTCTCTATCCTGTTTCAGTTAAGGACAACATATTCTTGAATATAGAACTGTTACATCCCTTGAGCAATGGAAAGTAGTGAACATGAACACTTCAGCGCAGTTTGTTGTTATATACTTGGGTCTTGTGTGCATAATTTTATCATAATAAAATGAAAACAAAAAAATATTGAAGTTCTGTGCAAATAAAATGAAAAGATTTGTAATTGAAGTTTTAATCCTTAGCGAAAAATTTGGGGTTTTGTGAAATTCTTTTGTAATATCAGAAAAAAGTGTACATTTTAGTTTACAAAAAAAATTTTTAAATAAACAGTTGTTTATTGACTTTCTTTGAATTATTCTTCTAGGAAAAATGCAGTAATCAAATAGGAAAATGGATTAGCAGACTAACGTTTTCATTGTTAAACATATAAATGAATATTTTTTAAAGACATGGATATTCATTGAACTTAAAATTTTTCATTTTCTTGTGAGTTTTTGTATACTTACTATATAGGTAGTTCAATAACCAAAATGGTTATGAAGACACTAAATTTTGTCATTTCTTTGGCGTACCAAATATTCACTCAACTTTATTGAATACTGTTTGAAATGTGACTTTTTCTTATAGGAAAAGTAGTACATAAGGAGGTACTACTTATTGCATAACCCTGCAACAGAGTTAGTTTTTTTTGTATGAGTTTAGGGTGCTGCTTATTTCTGTGTCCTGATGAGAACAACGATAGCAATCAACATGCAAACATTTACATTAGGTGGGGCTCGATCACCTTTCAAGATATCGTTTTCAGATAAAAATCAATTTCTGCATCAAGAAGTGCAAATTATTGCTTCAGGAATGAAGAGAGAGAAAAAATGTAATGTAATGAAGTGTTTAATTGTTTTGGGCTTGAACATACTGATTTGCTCTCACTTTTCAGCAAGGCGAGCCGTGCCGAGATGAAAAAAAAATTAGTGGTCATATAGTAGGTTCAACATGTATTGAGCCCCACGTATAGTCCACCTCACAGAAGAATTACATCTTTTGACAGTTGTGTTCACATTCCTGTGTGCAGTTGTTTCCATGGAATAAGCAGTTTTTGAAATGAAAATAAATTTTCATTAGAATTTTGTACCCACGAGTCTTCATAACTGTCAAAAATTAAATCCTAAAGCCTCACCCAAACTAAGGCAAACGCGAATAAGCAAATGTGTGGAAGTAAATGTACTGACACACACCGGAAAGCGTAGGTACAGTTCACGCAGGCCCTAGCATCCTGTGCGAACAGGTTGAACGGACTGCAAACAGATCGCACATGTCGAGTTGTTCACTCAAGCAACCATCGTAGTGGATGTGCGTCCGTGTACTTATTATGAATGAATGCAGTAGTAAACAGAACATCTAAGAGAAGCAGTTCGAGGAAGTGAAGTGCTATACAATATGAATCTGGAGGGATACAGAAACATTTATCTTACAAACAAGAAATGGGATGTGATAGGTGCCATACTGGGAATGACAGGTAATATACATACTATGACTTCTGTTTTAATGCACATTGTTGCATTCCATGGATTATTCACGAGGCGTCATTCTATGTTGGCATACAGCATATGTACATTTAGGCCCTATTCTTAAAAGAAACGTCGTACAATCCCTCTTTCATAGCTTTTGAACATGCTAATTACAATTAAAACAGAAAGAATTGTGCACAAGTGCTCACAGGATGGTACTTGCAGATAGAAACACACACACATAGGACAAACACATTTCTCCGCGGACGAGCGGTCACAACGTTTCGCAGACTACATCTGCTTCATCAGGTGAGTGGAGGCACACTGAAGTCTATTGTCCAGCGGTGGTTGGTAATCAGTACACCTAGCGGCCAGAGGGCGAACTAAGGTGCTGCGGAAAGTTTGAAATAAGGGTTTGTTATTTGAGGTTAAGGCCAGGTGGCTGTCTGGATTTTGTAATGTATTGATGTGCCAGTTCTCAGCGTCTTAATTCTGCTTTGTTTTTGTTTTTCAACTGTGGTAGAGCCCTCACCACTCTGGTTGTATAACAGGAATCAAAGTTGGAGTTATGAAGTGCTGCATGTGCAGTAACTGGCTTCTCATGTGGATCAACCTCCGCTCCAGCTATGGCTTTTTTGGTGTCAGCTCTGTGGCCATTCATCCTCTGTCTGATAGTGTTGGTGGTTAGGCCGATATACTCTGCATTGCAGTGAGTGCACTGTAGCTGGTAGATGAGGTTATCAGTTGCACAGTTGTAGCTTCCTGGTATGGAGTAGGTTTGGTTAGTGTCTGCTATTGAATGTTGTGGAAGGTTGATATATAGCACAGGAGCCGCAGCGTGGTTTATTACAAGGGTGAGAACCCCTGGGGGTGGTTCTATCATCTGATGTGATAATGGCTGGCAGTTTGGGGCGGACCAGTTTGTTACGGAGGTTGGGGGGACGTTTGAATACCAGCCTTGGTGGCTTAGTGAGCAAGTTTTGGGTGAGTGGTGAGGAGGCCAGGATTTTGTGCCCACAGTTCAGTATTGTTTTGAGTTTGTGCAGACCTTCGTGGTATGGGACAACCAGGGGGATTTCAGAATTGCCAAGCTTGGTTGAGTTGTCACTAGTTGTAATGGCTCGCTGTATTTGTTCATGTACCAGTGATTTTGGGTAACCTCTGTTTTTGAAGGCCTTGGCTATTTGTTCGCACTGTTTGTTAAGGTCTGTTTGGGTAGAACATATGTGTATGACTTTGGTAGCGAGGCTGTATGGCAGGGATTTCTTGGTGTGGTATGGGTGGTAGCTGTTAAAGTGGAGGTACTACAGGCTATTGGTTGGTTTGGTATGGACAGCTGTTTCAATTTTTCCATTGTGGAGAGTCAGTTCTACATTCAAAATTATTGCATGGGATTTTGAATAGTTCAATGTGAATTTTAATGGACTGTGGGAGTTGAGGTTTTTGAGAAAAGTGAGAAGGCTGTCTTCGGTAGAGGTCCAGATCATGAAGATATTGTCTATGAATCACATCCAACAGTCGGATGGATAGGCTGATGGCTCAGGAAATTGTGTTCAAGTTTGCCCATGAATAGGTTGGCATAGGAAGGGGCCATGCGTGTGCCCATGGCAGTACCCATGATTTGCAGGTAATGGTTGTTCTGGAATCTGAATTTGATATTATTTGAAGTGAATCTGGCCAATTCAACTAAGAAAGCTGTGGAGGGTTTGCTGTTTGGTTGTCTCTGGTTCAAATAATGTTCTATGGCAGATAGTCCTGATGTATAGGGGGTGTTGGTATATAGAGATGTTACATCGATGGTTATCAGGTAGGCGTCATGGGATGGGATTTAAGGTTTCTTAGGCGTTCTAGAAAGTGGTTGGTGTCCCGGATGTACGAGGGAAGCAGCTGAGCCCAAGGTTGGAGGTGAGCATCCACCAGTGCTGAGATCCTTTCTGTCGGCCTGCCACATCCCGACACAATGGGTCGTCCTGGGGGTGGCCGTTGTTCTTTGTGTATCTTTGGTAGTAGGTACAGAACAGGTGTAGTGGGGTTGTCTAGTGGTGTGAGAAGCTGTACAGATTTGTGGGAGAGCCACTGAAGTGGTCCTTGGGTATTTAGGAAGTGTTGGATTTAATCACAAAATTCGGCTGTTGGGTCCTCTTGCAGTTGTCTGTAAGTGGTGGCATCTTCCAGCTGCTTTTTTGCTTCCACAATATAATCCTCTTTGTTTAAAATGACTGTAGTAGAGCCCTTGTCTGCTGGCAGTATCATTATTTCACTGTTGTTCCTTAGGTCTTTGATGGTTTTGTGTTCAGAGGGTGTGATGTTACTGTTGTTTGGGAGAGAGTTAGCAAAGGCTGGATCTGAGACATTTGTCAGTAGGAGTGATATGAAATGTTCAAGAGGGTGAGAGGGTGGCAGTGGAGGGTAGAGAAAACTTTGTTAATGCAGGATCAATGTTATTGTCATAATCATTCATGGTGTTGGGCAGGTTATCAAAGAAATGCTTGAGGCGGAGGTTCTGACTAAAATTCAGGACATCTTTTACAGTAGCAAAATGGTCAAATTTCTTGGGTGGAGCAAATGATAGGCCTTTCTCAAGAATCTTGTGTTCCGGAAAAGTGAGATTATGGTTGGACAAGTTAAGTATGTGACTTGGGTTGTACATCTGAAGGTTTTGATTCCATTTTCTGAGGCCATGGAGCAGGCAGTGTTGGAGCAGATTGAGGAGGTGTGGGAAGATTGAAGAGTGAGGCTAGACAGGGTTTCTGGCCAATCAGGGGTGGGGGTGGTGCCTGTTTTGTATGGAGGTCTGTAGGTAGTGGACCAGATTTCAGTGCTTCAGTGCAAAGATTGATGAATTTGGTAAGTTTATGTTGCTGATCAAGTGCAGGATTTTTTATTGTGTCAGATAGGATTGAGTTGGCTTGAGGTAACAGATGCGAGTTTGTGAGGAGTTTGTGAGGACCAAAAGATTCAAATTAGAAATCAGCAGGGTGTAGTGATCCATCACTTTTGGTCCTCACGAACTCGCATCTGTTACCTCAAGCCAACTCAATCCTATCTGATACAATAAAAAATTCTGAACTATTCAAAATCCCATGCAATAATTTTGAATGTAGAACTGACTCTCCACAATGGAAAAATTGAAACAGCTGTCCATACCAAACCAACCAATAGCCTGCAGTACCTCCACTTTAACAGCTACCACCCATACCACACCAAGAAATCCCTGCCATACAGCCTTGCTACCAGAGCCAAACACATATGTTCTACCCAAACAGACCTTAACAAACAGTGCGAACAAATAGCCAAGGCCTTCAAAGACAGAGGTTACCCAAAATCACTGGTACATGAACAAATACAGCGAGCCATTACAACTAGTGACAACTCAACCAAGCTTGGCAATTCTGAAATCCCCCTGGTTGTCCCATACCACGAACGTCTGCACAAACTCAAAACAATACTGAACTGTGGGCACAAAATCCTGGCCTCCTCACCACTCACCCAAAACTTGCTCACTAAGCCACCAAGGCTGGTATTCAAACGTCCCCCCAACCTCCGTAACAAACTGGTCCGCCCCAAACTGCCAGCCATTACCACATTGGATGATAGAACCACCCCCAGGGGTTCTCACCCTTGTAATAAACCACGCTGCGGCTCCTGTGCTATATATCAACCTTCCACAACATTCAATAGCAGACAGACAAACCAAACCTACCCCATACCAGGAAGCTACAACTGTGCAACTGAAAACCTCATCTACCAGCTACAGTGCACTCACTGCAATGCAGAGTATATCGGCCTAACCACCAACACTCTCAGCCAGAGGATGAATGGCCACAGAGCTGACACCAATAAAGCCATAGCTGGAGCGGAGGTTGATCCACATGAGAAGCCAGTTACTGCACATGCAGCACTTCATAACTCCAACTTTGATTCCTGTTATACAACCAGAGTGGTGAGGGCTCTACCACAGTTGAAAAACAAAAACAAAGCAGAATTAAGACGCTGGAAACTGGCACATCAATACATCACTAAATCCAGACAGTCACCTGGCCTTAACCTCAGATAACAAACCCTTATTTCAAACTTCCCGCCGCACCTTAGTTCGCCCTCTGGCTGCTAGGTGTACTGATTACCAACCACCGCTCGACAATAGACTTCAGTGTGCCTCCACTCACCTGATGAAGCAGATGTAGTCTGCGAAACGTTGTGACCGCTCGTCCGCGGAGAAATGTGTTCGTCCTGTGTGTGTTTCTATCTGCAAGTACCATCCTGTGAGTACTTGTGGACAATTCTTACTGTTTTAATTGTAAATAATAGCCTAGCGGCCTTTCCCGCCATTGTCCTATTTTGAACATGTTAATCTGTGTTAGAATATGCAACAAACCTGTCACTTATCTCAAAGGCAATGCTGTCACGTATCTCAAGGCAATGTTAGCTGGTCTTCCATATCACATGTTAAATTTTTATTAAACAGTTGTACATGTGTGGGAACTGGTTCGGAAAGACATTCAAAGTTGTGTACTGGAGTCTTTGATTTCACGTAGTTATGAAGCACACAAGCAGTTTTTTCAATGAGCGTTACTTTGTCAACCTTAACTTCTAATGGCCTTTAGAAAACCTTCCACTTCTGCACTAAAATGCCTAACGCATTTTCTACTGTGCGTCTAACACGACACAACTTCTTGTTATATGTAGTTGTCTTTGTGCGCATAGTTTCTAGAGTACCTATAAGGGACTGGCCGCATTAAGTTTGGACGAAGATGAAATGCCTCATCACCTACTAGGACGCATGCTCATTTTGTCTCCTCAGTGGTGTGCTTCGTGGAACGTTTAAAGTACTATTATTTAGTCTTTGGCCGAGAAGCGAGGCCTCGAAAATTCCGCCATCACTATTTTTGCCATACCCTCCAACATCAATGCATGTAAATTTACACTCGTGATCAACAACAGCCAAAAACACAATAAAATATGTTTTCAAAGAATTGAAATATGTGGAACCACTGTTGTTTGGGCATTTTTTTCGTTCATGTTTCCCATCAGTGCTCCCCATACAGTTTGGAAACTGCCACTTGTCAGTGAATCCTACGATATTGTGTTCCCAGATATCTTCTGTTGGTTCCGGAAGATACTCTGGTTGCAGCTGTTTCCAAATGGTGTCACACACTTTTGTGACTATTCCACTGACTTTGGAATAACCTATGTGACAACTATTTCCAATGGTTTTGAATGTATCTCTCTTGGCTAGGAACCTGAAATACAACACAGACATTGTAAAAATGGTATGTATACAGGATGTCCTGAGAGGAAGGGTCAATATTCTTGTATGTGATAGTACTGGTCATTGTGCTCAAAAATGTTAATATGAACATGGGTTCGATGTGCGATGGTAGTCAGGATAACCCTGTTTAAATGCAAACGTCAATAACATTTTAAAACGTTTTATTGACTTGTCTGTTCTCATTGCAGTAAATGAGCAGTTTGTGGTATTTATTATGTATTGTAATAGCTTAGCAACTGAATGGAGAAACACAAAAACAATTAATATGGTAACGTAATTTAACTGTTACCAAAGTTTACTGCATGTTTTGTTTATGTTTACTACAGGGCTATCTCAGTAATGGTCACATATCGACCCCATGTTCATAGTTACTTTTTTGATCACAATGACCAGTACTACCTGGGACATCCTGTATGCTTTGGTATAAGAGTTTTTATCAAGATTCGAGGGTGAGGATTACTGTCCATTGCAGGTGAAGATGTGAAGAAGAAGTGGAAGGGGCTACGTGATAGCTATGGAAAACATCTGCGATCCCTAAAAACAACATCTGGCCAAGTTGCAAAGGTACTACACCGATGGGAAAGTCAGATGACGTTTCTGAAACCTCATCTAGAGTTGGCATGATCAGAAACCGTTTCCTCAGGTGATCCAGAACAGGAGGAAGATGAAGTGTCGTTCAGTACATACAATAATGACACTTCAAGAATGAATGTGCGCAAGAGATAAGCAGTAAACTCATGGCAAAGTGTTTCAAATACTGATAAAGTAATTTCTTTTCTGCAAAAAAGAAGCACCAAAACAGTAAAAAAATTCTCACCTGAAAAGAAAATTATTGTAAAATCCAGGATAACCCAGTACGTAACTGAGCAAGAATTAGTCCATCTGCGGGAGGAAGACGAAACACTGTCTTCCTCAAGACAAACTCCGTCTCCCGCACAATCAACACCAAGTAACACCACCATCTCCAAAGACAGCTCAAATGCTCTGATAGTTGCTGTTGGTTATGGAGCACCAGAACACATCACAGATATTTCGGGCAACTCTGTATTGGGTTCTTATCCAATACATCCCACAGTGCGTCCCTGAGAATCTAATAACGCTTCTACGTCCGCAACAATGAGAATAGCCTACGACTTTGCTGTACTGTTTCTGCGCTAGTTTTGTGATACGCACTGCAAGATAACAGATATTTACAGGCTGTCGGAAATAATAGTATATATTGTGTTCATACACCTTAACTTACAACTGTAATTCAAATTTACTTTGTGATTTTCTCTACCATATACTTGCACTTGTTATAAATTAGGTTGAATGTTTGTGTTATTGAAAGACGTAAATGTTAGTACAAGCAGAATTCACCATTAATTATTTAGTGTGCAGTAATGTTGATGCTATTTGTCTAGGATCAATACTCGGCCTGTAGTTTGTATTTTCTTTCGTAATTATGTCTTTTATCATCTCAAAAAGTTCATCAAAGCTATCAATACTCATCCGGAATGCTATGTAAAATCTTTCTTTATCACATCTCAATTGATGAAATAGGTTATTAAACTCTCCTTTCACTTCTCTTGACATGTTGATTTCATGAGCCCATAGTCTTTTGGGTTTGTTCCTGTTTACATAAACGTCATATTAGAAGGAATATACAGGATGTCCACCCGTCTGGAAATCAGGGAATTGTCAGGGAATTTTCCATGTCAGGGAAACGTCAGGGAATTAATCGACTGTCAGGGAAATTTTTAAAAGTACCTGATTCTGGTGTTTCAATTTCGTTACACTTATAACGAAAATATGTGGTTATTTATATTTGTATAGTTATATTTATAAATTACACAATATGAAATGCTGTTCAGAAACTGATGGACAGTTAGTTACACACGCCACGGTTGTGTAATAACTGTGCACACCGCAACAATGTGTTCTGAACACTATCGAAGATTGCCGATTCATCATGTCTGTGTCGGCGCCACGGTCGTAGAAGAACAGGTCTGGGCACTCGCCTATCTACCAATGTATTTTGCTTGACCCCTTGTTTGGCTGTAATTCGTCAAGTTACCAAGAATGTCATACTTTTTGGCGCTGATTTCCGGGCGGTTGAACTCAAACTCCGCCCACTTTTTTCCATTGTTAAATTTATAAAGTAAATAAAGATTGCTAGAGCCTTTTCTTAAATTTGTGAACGAAGAGAGTTTTTCGTGAATTGATAAAAAAATACGTTTTGATAAATTGTTTATCTTAGCGGTAAGGAAGTGGGTAGAGTTTGAGTCCGACCGCCCTAACTGCAGCGCCAATAAAACACAATATTCTCAGTAACTTGGTGAACTGCAGCCAAACAGCAAGCGGGTCAAGTTTTCAGGCAAGTGTCCAGACCTGTTCTTCTACGGCCGTGGTCGGCGCGTAGCCTACGCCATGCCATATCATACAAAATGGCTAGGTCTGACGCAAAGCATGTTGCTTGAATATTTTACACTAACCGGTTTTAAATACGTGAATAACAGTTGTTCAAGACAGATTCAAAAATATATATTTGTTTTGAAAATATTTTGAATTTGAGATTTTTTTATAGAAAATGTGGCCAATTGCTGAGGTTGTTCTCCCTATTGTTTTGTATATTTGCTGGTAAAGTGTGTACAGATGAGTGAATGTCGCTTGTGCATTATGGTAGGCATCATATGCAAATATTTCAATAATTTGCAGGTATGTGGTATATTACGTACCATTAAAAGGTATGTTTTAACAGTTGGTCGTAATATGCATTCCGTGATAATTAGAAAACGTAAGCAGTGTTGACACATTTGTTTGTGACTAATATAAACAATCTCAAAATCGGATATTTATAAACAATTTAAGTCTGCGTTTATTTTGACAGCGATTTTGCAATATGTGTTTCATAATTTGTAATCTTCGAAGCTGACAAAAAGGAAAAGGAAGGAAGACGTAGTTACAAAAATTAGGCCTATGCCGTCGATCTGTTATGTGGAATAGGGTGCGTGATAATTTTCACACTCCTTACTTCCGAACAAAGCTGTATGACATGTTTAATAAGTGTTCACATTTTGTCAATGGGTTCGATTAATCTTTGGCCAAAGTTACCCAAAAAGGACAGATGGACCTAACAATTCACTTTTGGAATGAAGAAAGCAGTGAGGTGAGCACACTATACTTGGGCTCCGTATTTCTGGGACATTCAACTGCTGTAGACTTGTTAAATGGATTCCCAAATGGTCTATATCAACTGGACTAAATAAAATGTTACAAGTATCTCAACAATTTAGCATACATAACAAGTTGACAAAGGGAATTTCATTTCTTGATCCAAAAATAGCATTGCAGGCATCCATCCGCAACCGTCTAAAACAACTGGGTTTCTGGTGTCAAAGCAGACACGATTGAGAGACAACTCATAAGTGTTTGCAGCAGTCCATCATTTGATACCAACCTACAGGAATATTCCTAAAGCAGTGGCAGGTTGGACGAACTTTGGATGCAGACTTCACTTGTTCCAACAGAACTAGTCATTTTTAAAAATATTATTCACACTTTCATATGGAAATGCTGCACTCGAAAGAGGATTTTTGGCTAACAAGCATATATTAGCAGACAACCTTCTGGAAGAGAGTCTTGTTGTGCAGAGGCTAATCTTCGATGCTGTCACAGCTGCTGGAGGTCAACAGAATGTCGTTATATCGAGATCGCTGATTCGTTCTGCCAGAAATACCCATGACCGATACAGTGAAGCCCTAAAGAAGAAAACCCTGTCACTGAATGATTAAGAAAATGCTAAGAAAAAGAAGAGAAAACTTGCATTACAAGTAGAAGAACTAAAACAGTAGAAGAAGAAAATAATGGAAGAAGCTTGTAAGGCTTGTGATAAAGAAAATTATTGTTGTGTTTTTAATTACATTTTAAAGGTAACTGTTTAAAAATTGTAGTGAAAATATCTGTTGAATTGTACAAAAGCTTAATACGAGTAGCAAATTTACTGTGGACTGAAAAATTTGGTTTTTTAGGTGTGGGGGGAAAATATTTTACCTTGTCAGTGAATACAGGGAATTATCGTGGAATTTTAAAATTTATTTTGAGTGGACACCATGATATATTATAGATAATTATATTATACATACATTAATACATATGACTACCATAGAGTTACGTTGGCACAACAATTTCGCGTGTGTGTGCGTGCGTGTGTCTATATATATATATATATGTATGTATGTATGTATGTTCGAAGTTCGAACAGTAATTTCCTACGAAGAATGCTTAGATTGTGTATTCATTTTGTCGGAGACATTAATATTTTCTAACATGCATTTTACACATCGTGTTTATCAACGTAACTCTAGATTCACTACACAGGGAATTAACTTTTCGTTCTACTGTAATTGAATTCTTCACAGCAAGCTCGTTGTTGCACGTTTATATTTTTTAATCTGTCTGTTATAACAAAACTTTTTGAGTTACCTACCTTTCAGTTTGATCAACATCATCGATGGCTACGGATATAAGGAGACATTCCTCATCATATCGAGAAACATCCGTTTTGCATATAAAGGCTTTGCAAGATATTCACTCCACAATGTCTGCACACCTTCTGTCCGCGTCAGTGTGTGCTAAGCAGTCCCTTATCATTTTGCGTTCGTGTTCGCCTCAGTGTGTGCGGGGCTTTATGTGAGACAGGCTATACTATAATTTAACATGTAAATTTGTATCGTTGCTCACACCAGTGATCTGCGGTAGTGAGCATCCTTAAAAGATTTAGGGAACCTGAGTTGCCAGTGAAAGTAAGATTTCAGGTGTATTCCAATGTCTCAGAAAATAAATAACCTGGTGGGATGAATTTTTTCCCTCAAAAGGTAGAAGGTAGAAGTGCCGCTCTTTTGTTTCAGCCTGTTCATTATATGATGGCTTGGCCGGAGGAAAAAGGTGACAATTGACAAACAGCACATTTTTATAGCTTGGTGTTCTGCAGTTTCTGTAACAGATAGAAGAAAAATTCAAAGTGTATTTATAGCTTAATCTGTCATCTTTATTCACATGTAATAAAGTACCATGATTACATAGGTAATTTGTGAAGCATTGGTCTTCTTTAGAATGTGTGTCGAAACTACTAAACCATGCGACGGAACCCATCCAATGTTGCTTTCTGCCGGCAACTGCAAACAGACACAATCAATTGAAAGTGATGGGACAAGTTCATATTTGTTCCATGAGGGAGAAGAACAATGAGAATAATGAGGAAGATGATAGAAAGAACAGCATAGAATATAGTATCACATTTCAGAACAGAAAAATCTGCCAGCTCCATTCTGCTTGTCAGGTTTTGTGTAATATGCTGATGTTCACTCTGTGATAATGTAATTTAGTGTCCTTTTAAGTGGCTCCATTAACTTGTTCCTCTGATAAAACAAAACTTATTCACAGTATTTCGTCATTTTGTGCTGGTTCTATGCACCAGCTATCCACATTTTATGCCCATTAAGTTGCAGTCCATGTAAATAAGGGGTGTAAAGTCTCTTAGGATATTTCATCACAAAACTTAGCAGACTATTATTGTACAATATTGTCTTGTTATGGTCCTATTAGTTTCTAGTACAGCACACTTCTAGCAACACTTCTCCTGTATTTTACTGATAAAAACAAAATTTGACACATGATGTGTACTAATTTTGTTCTGATTTGTGTGCCTATTGCTGGGTTTTGTGTGCTGTAGTTTTTGGTACAAGATTCTTGGCATTGCTACAAATATTCTTGTATACTGCTGATCTTAACAAGAATTTACACACATCATGCACATTTATTTGCTGATTTGTGCAAATTAGCATTTTCTGCTCTGTTAGATTCCGGTATGTAACTATTTATAGTAATTGTCTATGTAATATCTCTTCCTGTGTGCTGTGAATCAAAACAAAAATTCATGTACGTAACGTATTAGTTAGTTTTCAGGTAAATTGCCTTTCATGTTTAGTTATTTTCATCTCTTGCTCTCTTTGTCTGATACTGATGAATGCTAAATTAATGTAAATTTTTAACTGATCCTTATTCTGATGTGTGCTGTTCTTTATGAGGTCTTATAGTCTTTTCTTTTCCAGTATATCACTGTTGTTACTGTCATTGTATTATCTCTTACTTTATGCTGGTAATTACTACAAAAAAATTTATCTGCGTTAGAACTTGCTTTCTGTTGATTTTTATTGACAAAGTATTTGAGTATTTTTATGAGAGAGCTGTGCCAGAAAATAAAGACATGCCAAACAACACAAAGGAAGTACAATCCACACATGAATTTTAATATTGATTGGTGATATACAAGGGGAGATGTTACACGCACTAACTGGAGCATTAATTCGCACAAAACAAGTTAAGTATATGAATAATGGTATTCTTTGGCAATACACAGGTAGAGTTAAAGAAAAGTCTGTAAATTTGAACGGTGATGTACCGGAAATAAATTGTTCACAAACGCCACTAAAATGTGCATTAATCAGAACAAAACAAGTATATTGCATACATAAATTTTGGTATTATCAACAGTACACAAGGAGAATTATTGAAAAGCTAGTAAATTTGAACAGTGATTTATCAGAAATGAAATGTGCACAAAACTCTGTAAGAGGTGCATTAATCAGCACAAAATCAGTATACATATTATGTAGGCTATAAAAATTGTTTTAATTGGCAGTAAACAGGGAGAATTGTTGCAATAATGATACTATTGATGAGTCCAGTACCAGAAACTGACAGCGCACAAAACTTGGGACTAGGCACGTAAAACCGCCCAAAACAAGTACATTTAGTGAGTTAGTTGTTGTTTCGATTGGCAAAATAATGGGGGAGGTGTTGCAGTGACAGTACTTTTGCATAGTTCTTTACTGGAAACTAGCTGCGTGCAAAACGGAGGAACTGGCGGACCTTAGCAGCCAAAGATTGTCTGGATTTAGAACAATTTTTCTTATTGTAATTCTCTTTACAACTGTGCTAATTAAATATTCAAATTCTTATGTTTCATTCATGAAAAGTTTTGAAATGTTCCACCTCAAGCAGGTGTAACAAAGACGTTACTCTGCGATGTTCAAAGTATTTTGCCTATTCCTTTCAATTCTTTTTTCTTATTTTCTTAATCATGTATTTATAAAAAATTTATTCCATGCTGCATTCGCAGCTATATTGTGATTGAATGTTGTGCTACGATTGCTGGAATCGAGTACTAATGCATAACACAAGAATGTGTGGCTGTCTGTAACAAGAAATTTTCATGAATGATCACAAATGCTCAAACAGCTTGTGCAAACAAAAATGAAAAAATAATTTTCTTTTGCATTGTTCTTGAGCTGAACATGATGTTACTCTTTATTTCTTGCTCGTATGTTAAGTATAACGTGCATGATCCATTACCTTATTATTATTCATTTGCTTTAGTTTTTTCATGCATGTACATTTTGTGACTGCGTGATAAGTTTATCCTGGAGAATAGTTTATTTATGGTTAGATGTTATATTTCACTCAAATACTGTGCAATGAGCTCTTAGAAAATTGGAGGAGCTACGTTAACCGAGAGGTCGAACCTCTCGTCTCCCACCAAGGCGATCTGGGTTCAATTCCCGGTGGGGTCGGTCCCTGGATTTTCGCATGTGGGAATTGTGCCGGACAATGCCGTTGGTCGGCAGGTTTTCTCGGGGATCTCCCGTTTCCCCCGCCTACACATTCCGGCACTGCTCCATACTCACCTAATATCATCCCTCACCAATGCTTAAGACCTTGCTGTTAAGTGCTGACCAAAATCTCTTGTTCTCATTCTTAGAAAATTGGACACTGGTTTGTGTTACGTCAAAAAAACTCTCACATTTATCTCGTAACTGTAATGTTTGCCTTCTCAACGGCTGTAGATCTCGAAGCGAAACGACAGTTACAGAACTTATCCCACGCACTTGGTGGTAGGTGACTACACATGATGATTCATTTATAGGGCATTACCAAAAGAAAGAGGATGAGAAATTATTCAACATTTTTCAACTTTTATTGATGAAATCAATTTACGCTTTCTATGGGATTCTAGCCACATCTTTCTAGTAACATTCTACAACCTGAAATAGTGTTTAACAAAAGTTTGCACAATGATTCCTCACAGCTACAAAATTAAGAAGTAGGGGACAAGTAACTGCGCATCAATGTGTCAAACCGTGGGCACTGCTGACACAGGTTTAATTTCCTTGCTCGCTTCATAAACTTTTTGATGAGCTGACGCTGCGATCCTACCTCAACAAAGGCTTGGTATGAACTAATGGGAACAGGAACAGGTAAGACACTTGACATTTTGCAATAGGCTGGCAAAGCCATGCCAGCCTCGTCCAATGAAGACATCGCGTGACTCAATTACTTCCATCATCACAAAACAAAACAAAAATCAGTACTTCTTGACAGTGAAAGAAAAATCACTTACAGTTTATCCCAGTCCTCCTATAACTTTCTAGAACATTTGAACATCCCCACAAGCTTCCAGGAGCACTATACCTAATTTTTTTAATAATAATAATAAAAAAAAACTTACTCAGACCCCTATAAGCCAAAATATAACCTAAGAATGAAAATATCTCACTCGTACTATGTCTGCAAAACAATTTGTAAAAGAAATAGGAACATTATTACTCCCGAAGTAAATAAAAATAGCTAAATAAACACAACATTACAATTTTGAGGTTTGTTTATTTAGCCTATTTAAACAGAGTGCAAACAAAATGTAAGTAAATCAAAACACAACATGAAATGTAAACTATAAACTACTGTATAAGACGTATAACTGCTACGTAAAGAGTCACAATGAAACATCCAATTTGGATATGTATTCCACTGCTCCATTGGTTGCGTTCAGGATGTCATCAGGGTGACCGGTGTAGGACCTTAGTGGGCACTCCCTGATGTGTCTGATAGTTTGTCTTTCAGCACCACAGTCGCTTGTTGGAGAGGGCAGCTTTCCCTATTTAAACATATATCATGGCCTGTGCGAACTCTGTTAATCGTTCTCTAAATATTGCGGGGCATATCGTATCCTGGCGGCTTCTCGCCAATGCATTGTAGTGTTTCTCCATAGATGGATGCTTCAGTATTCTGTTTCTCTCTCCATTTATCTGATAGGCTAACACCTGAGTCACTCGGGGATCCAGCTAATAACATCGGAGGGTGTCGTGAACGGAGCCTATTTCTGTTAAGACCCTCCAGGTCCTGGTGAATGGGGAGTACAGGAGACTGCATGATTTTGTGGTGTCCTTAAACTATAGCATTTTCTCTCAGTAGCTGAATTTTGAGGTATAAAAACACTGTTGGCATGAAAAAAAATGTTTCAAATTTATATTGTCTTTATTTAAAATGCTCATTTTCATGTAGTGAATTTTGAGTTTTTGTTTTGAAATGTGGTGAATGTTATGCATGTATATTATGATTTAGACCTACATATTTGTTTTAATACATACACTTTTATTACGATACATGTATAATGTCGAAACTACAGATAATAAGTTTTCTTTCACATATGGATGTAGAGTGCATGGTGAGTTTTTATTTTGTATATGACTACATTGTAAGTAGGCCTATAATGTAGTTCCAATATATGGTAAATGTTACACAGTTTGCCCTAGTATGAACATGGCATACCTAACGGGGTGGTTTTAGGAGTTAAAACCCCTTCTGAAACATCATATTTTTACATCAATAGATTATTACATTTCTCTGCTTACAATCTTTTACAAACATTCTAAATATTAATAAAACAATAACATCTGTTATGTCAGTATTCAAGATTGTCAAATACTGATAATTATTAATATTGTCTGCAAGACGACAGTTTAAAATCCTCTCGGAAAACTACTTCTAGGCATGCCCATGAGTACAAGTGAGAAACCATCTTCTGAAATGTGAAATTACTAGGTAGTTACATAAAAAACAGACAGTTACCCATATTTGGTAATAGTATGTAGATTAATTACCTTGCATAATATTATCACACATGCTAAATTTGCTGGTATTATTTACTTTTAGGCAAGTTCGGAACTTAGCAATTTTATACTTTTTGTCTCTCAAATTGTCGTGCAATTTGATTCGGTACGTTGCATTGAGTTCTGTTTTATTATATTTCTTGTAGCAGGCCAAATAACATTACAAGCTTTACAAAACCCACCAGTTACAACAATTTTAAGAAGAAAAATAAAAATTTTTTTGACTAGATATAATGTGTTATTGATGTTCATTTAATAATCCAAGCTATTAAAGTTAACAGCCAACTGTTTAAAAAAGAATTAAATTAAAAATTTATTCACTTTGGCTTTGTATATGCTTCACACTTTCATTTATTTATTTAAACCCACTATAGGTACGTGAGATTATTGTCAATGACATATGTGCTGCTCTGAATACCAGAGTTCATAGTTTTATCAAACTTAGTTAAGTGATAATATTTTGTGCTCTGTAAGGTGTAATACAGTACTTGGTTACCACATATCATTGCTCCCATTCATTTAGGTACTTGTGAAGGCTGTACATTTTGGATGTAACTTTCTTCTTAGTACTTTAGTGAATAAAAACTAGTGTTGCATTATCACACTTAGTAAAATATATATTCATGAATAATTTATTTTTGTCTCTATAATACAAATATTAGGAAATAGTTCAACACTTGTGTTTCGTACATTTTCGTATGTCAGTGTTTTTTATCAGTTAACTTGTTTTTATATTGTTTGTTATATTTAATACAATTTTTGTGTCTCAAGATTTTGTGGTGGGAAGATATAACTCTTAAGCAAACCCACTAAAAACAAGAAGTGTATGCCAGTATTCTCCAACGGGAGTCATTGACTACGAAAAGTTTCAGAAAACCACGGGAAACCAAAATAATCGTATGGACTGGGAATTAAATCTGTGTCCACCTGTAGCAGTAGATTTTTACTGCTACTGAATGTGCATCAGGGACTGTATTACTACATTACTGGTTTTGCAATATTCTACTTTATTTTTCAGCCATTCAAGGTTCTCTGATCTGATTTGTGTAGTATTAAAGCTGCATTGTTTAATGTCCATTTGGATGTAATATTTCTAAAACGAAACACAAAAATTTTACACGATTTCAGTGCGCTGCATTCTGTTACTGTACAATTGAAATGTGAAAACTTCTAGTTCTTTCCAGATAGTAGGTGTATTTTCTCTGTTGGATTGGTAACTGATTCAGTGAATTGGATGGTTTGGAACTTTTGCTTACTAAGTTTGTTGTAAATGCAGAGTAACAATCTATTGGTGTTAGCCAATTTTTGGGTATTTTAGTCTGGAAGTAACTAAGAAGATTTAGTAACTGGAAGTTATTATGTATTTATTTTTTGTGTACATTTCTATGTGACAAGAATCACAATTCGTCTTTTGATAATACAGTAGGACCTCTATCCATCGTTTCTCAAGGGGCTGACAAAAAATTTCAATATATGCAGACTTTCAAAGTATGTGGTCTTGAAATGCAGACAAATAAGAAATGGGACCGACCACATATGGACATTCAGTACATATGGGTTCAATACAAAGAAGTTCCACCGTATTCTAATTAAATTTTATACTTTTATACTGAAATAGAAGAATATTTTATTGTAAACAAAGATGGATACATTTTTAGAGACTTATATGTAAACCCATTCTTACATCTTTATTTTGAGGCAAAGTGTAGGCTACTTAGGATTATCAGAACAGTGGTACTGATTTGATGGAAAATGCTTTCTTAAACAAAGCAGTCGATACATCTCGATGTTCCATTCCTATCGCTGACAAAACTGCAGCATATGCCAGTATTGAAATTCCTGCCAAAGCACAGCCAACTTGGTTAGTAATGTGCAGTTTCGCACTTGTTTGTGAACTAATAGTTTCGTTGTAGACCCTAGTGACCAGCCTGTTACAGATTCATTCATGAAAATTCATCTAGTCATGTGTCTGAGGCAATGGTCGCATTGTATGTGTGTGAAGAATATTTATCCTCTCTTATCTGTGGACTAAAGTTTTGGTAAGAAACTGTTATTGTAGCTCGCCTTCCACTTACGCGCACTTTTTGAACCATTCGAGCATGTGTTAGTTCCCAAGGGTTATACCTACTCACTACTGTGTTATCTGCCTCCAATGTTTTCAATTAACACATTTGTAGTGAATGAATCATTTACAATGCCACTGCAGTGCTTGTCTTCTACTTCTATACAGTAAAATCCTGTCACAAAATTCTTACACATATTGTATTTTTTCTTGGTTGAAACACAATTACATATTTAGTTGTGATGCTTTAATTAATAACACTGTACTGTATTTTGTATTTAGAAAAAAATGCATTAAATAATGAAAATCTACATACCTTACTTTTACTATTAAATAAATATTCAGAAGCATTTTCACATGTGTGAAAGAGCTGTCATTAGTTAGCTTTATTCTATCTTTATATGTTGTGAATTACATATTACGTTTCTTTAGGTGATTTAGTTTGTACTGTAGGTGTGTTCCAAAAATAGTGATCTTTTAATTTTGATATGTGCAAAAACTATACAATGAAAATTTATTTTTAATTGTCCCAAAATGTGATTCAAAGTAACGACTATAAATAGAGCAGTAGTCAGTTCTGAAATAAAGTAATGAGTATTTTTTATAGGATAGCTTAACGGCCTTAATGTTGAGCTGTCACCAAATCACTCCATTCCAATAATTATTAAATTTTTACACTGGACCTTTGTTTTTTTCTGCAGGATTCTTTCATTTCAAATTTGTTGCGTATCATTCAACATATGAAGCCAAAACAGTCTGGTGATTGGGAGTCAACAGCAGCAGACCAGAAAAGTGACAAAGATATCTTGGCTGAAAAGTTTCCAGGACTGGCACTTCCAAATGATGTGAAACTACAGCAGAACTTTGAAGATGACAAGAAACTCGGTGCTAAAGAGAGAAAGAAGAAAAATACTACTGACAGCAAGAACTCAGAAGATGAAATTGTTAATGACGCTATGGCAGAGCTGGAAGCTCTGGCACCATCACAGATTAGGTATGTTGAAATATTTTGTCGGTTTAATAATTGTGGTCAATACTCACCATTATTAGTTTAGTCTTTTAGTATATTGTGTGTGTATTTAGGGATATTAAAGTTTCATTTTTCATTATATCTCTGTTTGAAAAGTTTCGGTGTTAATATTATCCCTTAATTTTATCTCTGAGTGTGTGTCAGTGTGCATATGAGTGTGTGTGTATGTGTGTGTATATGTGTGTATGTATGTGTGTGTATATGTGTGTGTATATGTGTGTATGTATGTGTGTATATGTGTGTGTGTATGTGTGTATATGTGTGTATGTATGTGTGTGTATGTATGTGTGTGTATATGTGTGTGTGCATATATGTACGTGCTTAGGTTTGTGTGGATGGGTGCAAGTGTGTGTGTGTGTGCATGTGTGTGCATGTGTGTGTGTGTGTGTGTGTGAGGATAAATGTTTCAGTATCAAATGATTGAAAATAGCTAGTCAAAATACATTTTTGTTGTACATATTCAATTTTCCTATAAAATATCCATGAGCTCTTTCATGTGCGTTGATGGTGGAATATAAACTGTTATGTTACCTGCATTAACTTTTAAATTTGCATGATATACTATACAACTACCTAGTGAACCATTTTGTTCAGCATATTTTGTTGTTAAATAAGTCTTGCATAATTGTGCCTCCTCGTGTCTCTGTTTCTTTTACACACTCTTTTATGACATGCACACACATTTGTAATTCTTCTTGATTTTCAATGTTTGTGACGGAAATTGTTCATTAATAGATAGTATGTTGAAAAAAAATATAACGAAAAGGAACATGTACCATTCTTGGTTACTTTAATGCTTCTACATAAAAATTAAAACTTCTTTGTCTTAACGAGAAGTCGACTGTAAATTATATTAAATTATTTAAATGTGTGCACCATAACTACAAAATAAAAATGTGTTTTTAACGGTTGTTGACTGGCAAATAAGAGTTTTTTTTTTTAAATTTTTTTTTTGAAATTAGAAAAGTTCTGTTTTGCTTTGATGGTTTTGATTTCCAACTAAGAACATCCCAAATTTTAATGCCAGCTTGTTACTGCCTATCCGTACTGTTCATTACAAACATAAATTTATTTTGGATCTGGATTGTTGGGTAACACAGATAATTGACTAAATTTTCTACTAATTTTCCAGTTACAGTGAACCCTCGATAACTCGGACTAAAAGGAGGGAGAAGCTGTCCGAGTTACGATTTGTTCGTGTTACCGAGGGGTGTCCGGAGAGGCGGGGTAATCAGTCATTAATCACAAGAAATATGAAGAAATTAGTACCTACGCTATTATTTCTACAAGCAAAAGAGGCTGCAATAAATACTGTTTTGTCGTAACTATCGTATCAAGTTACGGGACGGCCAACATGCAGTGGGAAAATTAACGTAACGTGGATGACTATAAAAGAATGTCAAACAATGTGGGCAGTCAGATCTTTATTTATTTTTTATGCTGCTACTTCTGGCTGATCCTTTTTTTATCTCTGTGCTAGAAGCTGGCACCAGGCACCCTTCTATCACATAAAAGTTTTCGTCTGGCTGGCGACCCGCGACAGCCAATGTGCGTGCGTGTGAGAGAGATAAGTAATGATCGTTGGAGATAAGCTAGGGAGGTTGCGAGCGGAAGTAGTCAAGGTCAACCAGTACAGTCTCGTGCAATACAAACGCCGCACATGACCACACGCATCTCACACAAGATGTTTACATTGAAAAATACCTTACGTCCGTATGTCACTGCGTAGGGGCAGCAGCCAACTGCTAGCCTGATAGTAATACTCTACCCTCCTTCAAAGTTACAAAGGTATAAAAATAATTTTCCTCGTATACATGAATAAAATCGGTACAGTAATTAACAATCCTTCTGGGTCACTGTACATTATGTAAACATATTTTTCACTACTAATTTTAAAATTTAATTTTATGTATGTAAATTGCATCATAGAAAACACAATTTACAGCTGTATTCTTACACAAATTTTCATATTATAAAGCAATACAATTTTAATCATGTTCTACATAGTTACCGTATTTACTCGCGTAATCGCCGCATATTTTTGATCAAATTTTAGGCCCAAAAAATGAGGTGCGGCCATTATGAGGGGTTTTCAAAAATTACCTTCTAATTTTTTTTTTTTGGTGTAGAATATAACAAATGTACATTTTTTTTCTATAGTTACTCGTTCATAACGTGAACATTTCTTCTAAAATAAAGAAAAAGATTTTGTCGGTGTATAGTAAAATGGAAAAATTAAGACTACAAAATCTTGTTAATCCATTCACGTGCGTCACTCAATGAAAATTGTTTAAAACTATCCCGCATAAGACATTTACATTTTACGGTTCATTACATGTACGCTATTATTTCCCGTGAAGTAGTTTATAAACAAATCAGATTCACGCTTAAAACGTTACAACTCTCCAGACGCCGTTATGTTATCAACAGAGCATCATCAACCAGCGAGGGTTACTCATCGTGTCCGGCTTGGGCATGGATGTTGTGTTGTTCTTTCACCACCCACATTGGCTCTTGAAAACGTTGTTAAAGGGGCGTAAAACCTTCTCACCAATTTTTCTACATCGCAATGCAAAGCAAATATTTTTAACTTTTCTTTTTAATGTCCGGGACAATATGTTTTGCAACCCTGAATTCATTGTATATACCAGAACAAAATAATTTTCCGTTTATGTGTCATTATAACCCGTAGTTACCGTCATTTCACAAGCACCACATTGAAATGTTTATTTACGACACACGTGCGTGCCTGGCTCGCTGGGCGAAGAGGGAGGAAAGACCGAAAGATAAAGAAATGAGAGGTCGGCCTGCTGCGTTGCATCTTTACTCATGCGTCGCGCGCCTTGCTAGCAATATTTTACCACACGGAGCTTGCCAGATATTTACTGTGGGATAATTAAAGGCTAAGTAGCGATGGACGACTACGTTATAAAGTTTAATACTGTTCTAAAATGTAATGTGATGAATTTAAATCCAGCAGAAACGATTTTTTATGTCTTTTAACCAAAAAATAGTTAATTAAAAATTATTAAAATTTTTTTAAAAATCCGGTCCAAGTTATCCTAAGTCCGGGACATCGAGGTCCGAGTTATCGAGGGTTCACTGTATGTAGTTTTTGCTGTAGGGTCTGACACTGTGTGTAAATGGCACAGGAAAAATGTACCAAACTATGACTTTAGTGTAACTGCTGGACAGTGTAGATTTTTACCTGAGGTTATTGTGGTTTTTATAATTGTGGTACTAATGACTGACAAATGAGCACTTTTTAATGCCTGCATTTGTTCTCCTTTGTAAACAAACTCCATGACCAGAATGTAGGTAAGAAGGTGCATGTCTGCGGACAAAGAGGATCTCAAAGTGTTTCTGTCACTGTGTCTCTCTCACACGAGGATTGTCAGCCCTCTCCCACAATCACCTCTCTGTTGAAAGTATCACTGTTATTGGCTACGGTTTCAACGCTAGTCACTGTTTGGTGCTAGCACAGCTTGTGACTGCCGAGGAAGCCGATGGTTGGATGTCCGTTATAGGAACCATTGTGATCTCACTTTATTCAAAAGATATTTTGAATGTTATTGATTATAAACCATCTTAATCAATATGTGTTTAAATGTTCACAATTTTTACAACAAAATTTAATTTTGAAAATGTATGTCCATAATACAAATTTTTGTTGAATGTTCTTGTTGCAGAATTTAGCTTTACTGTACCACACAGTTTGGTTGAATAATAATTTTGTCTTCATGATCATAGCTGTGATTACAAATTGTGTAATTTCCGTATGAAAAATTGGGGTAAAGTGACAATTGTTGGCAGGGTTAAGAGCACATTTTTAGTTATTTAAAAGGTATCAACACGTATGAATTGTTATTAAGAAAACAACAATTTCATGACATTAAGCAATGTTTTTTACATCTACCGACACTTGTCAAATCTAAATTTTCAATTAAAAAACAATTTTTTTTTTTAAATTTTGAAAAATTAAATGTAAAAATTACAGTTCTTGGCAGGGAAGCGACATTTATTGGCAGCTGTATGCACAATTATTGGCATGCTCAATTTATGTACAGTTTTATTTCCCATACTGAGTAATTAACCTTTTGAGCTTAGGCCCTTCCCACTATCACTTGTTAGCATGACATTTAAGCCTTCAGAGTCACTTTCAACGAGTTTGTAACACACATGGCAAACAAAACTATCAACATCACTATCATCAGGAATATGCTACAAATGATTTAGAGGAACACACCTCTCGTGGAACAATTTATTACACATTGAACACACAAAAGCTTTATTTGCAGCATTAATATTACGAATACAGACGTAGCACAAGCCTGTTTTCGAAGATGATCCCACTTTTTCACTTGCAGCAAGATCCTTAGTTACTTTTGTAGGTCGCCCTTTCTTTTGCTTAGGCATTCCTTGTTTGTTTAGACTTTTCTGTTCTCTCATTCTCTTCCTTTGATTTTTCTTTTCTTGTTCGTCTTGTTTTTTCTGCAATTTATCCATTTCAAAACTCTTCCATGTTTTGCTCGTTACTACAAATGATTGCCTTTCTCTATGTCATTTTCCTTTTATTTTTGGAGATTCAGGACACCTTAAAATCTCAACCAATTTGGGAGCTGTGTGTACCTCTGTATTTCCTGGAGCTATTTTTAATTCACGTAGTGTTTCTTTATTCAGAGATTCTGGAAACAATGCAAGTCTTACATTTCTGTTTTTTATTTTTTTTATTTTCCGTTCCTGAAATTGATGTACTTTTGACAAGCTAGATACTTGTTCTTGGCATTTAGGAAATGAAGCCATTACTTCTTGATTTATATGAGATAACTCTCATTTTTCTTGACCTTTAGGTGAAACCACTAGGTCTGCTCGGTATTGTGAAAACGTAGGGTGTTCTCGATCTTTAAGCTGTACCACTCTTCTTTTTATGCATGTAGGATGCAAATCTTGCTCTTCTCCCTCATTAGATGGGCCACTAACTCTACTTGGCCTGTAGAAAGTAATGCAAGTTCTTCTTGGTGTTTAGGAGGATCCAGTAATTCTTCTTGGTATATAGGAGGCAGCATATATTCTTCGTGGTCTTCAGGCAAAGTCGTTACTTCTTCTTGGTCTGTAAATGAGACCACCAGCTCTCCCTGGTCTTTGAGAAGACTCTCTTGTTCGTTAGGATGCACTTGCAACTCTATGTTATTAATAACAATGTTTTCTTCTTCCAGATATGTATTACTAGGTGCTTGATCATGTTCACTCCTTTCTTGCCTTTCCAAGCCGACACCATTTTGTACAGCTGTAGAATTAACATACTCTTCATTCTTGTCAGTATTTTGTACTGGAGCACCCTTATGAAATACTTCATCCCATGTACGGTACAAAATGACAAATTCTTTGCTAGAACCATTCTCGCACTCAGTTTCAAAGTTGTTAAATTTTTCAATTAATTCTTCACCCACAAGTGCTTTAAAAGTTTCATAATCTAATTTTGGCAGCAGTTCAATGTGTAGTTGAGCTGGATCCTCATTTCTGGTTGCGCTACCAAAACATTTTAATAGTTTATGGCATCAGGATTCCATGGGAACAAACCACACGCATGAAATCCATTTCTAAGTGTTTCAGCTTTTACGTGCTTGCTCAGGACCTTTTCCAAGACTGGACAAAATGTATCCTTCTTCATGTCTTAGTTAGGGTGTTTTCTGCACCAGTCAAGTACACCTTCTTTCCAGCCTTCTTTAATGGGTCTAAAAGCTGCTGCATCTGCTGGCTGAAGTATTCGGGTTGCATTAGGATACAGCACAATTAATACAACACCAAGTTCAGTGCAAAGTTCGCTAATGCGACATGATATATGACTTTTATGGCCATCTACAAACAAAATGACGGGTCTCTCAATGTTGTTTTCCATTAAAAATGGGACAAATACATTTCCAATGTATTCATAAAAGACTTCATCTTTCATCCAGCCTGTATCACTGCAACCTACTCCCCAGGAATCTGGAACCGATTGCATAATATCTGTAGGTAACCTCTGGTAAGGAAAAACCACCATCGGTGGAACCACTATCCCACTAGCTGAAAAACAACATGATGGTAATGGATGTTTTAGAATTTCCTTGCCCCACCTCTTAAATGTTTCTGGCTCCTTTTGGATTTAATACTTTTGAATTTGTGGGATTCAACATGAAACATGTTTCATCTGCATTAAATAGCCTTTCGGGGTGCCGAACAATATAATATTGCTCTTCGTATTTTAGAGTCTCAGATATTTTATCAAACCGTTTCCTGATATCATTTTCACTGACACAGCTGCTTGCTGATGTGTCAGATTCGCTATTCCGGGTTGCAATTTCTGGGTTTCTTTTGAGAAAGGCCCTATACCAGCCAGACCCTGGTGTGTCGTCAGCAAACGGTTTTGGTCGATTATTTATCTAAAGGAATTCTTTCACACTAATTATTACATCAGCTTTACGCAGTAGAAATCCTTTGTTACTGCAATCATTGATCAATTTCTTAAGGGTATTTTCCTCTTCTTCCGTTAAAACGGTTGAAGGGCCAGGGTGCTTCTTTACAAAATCTTGCTTCATGTGGAACTGAATAGTTGCACGAGGAACGTTATGTTTCTTTGCTGCTGCATTTTTCGATAGACCACCTTTAACGTCATTTATAGCTTCTTCCAAATCATGTGGGGTGTATCCTTTCTTATTTGATGACATTTCCGGTTTTCTGTAGGACAAAACAAATTTTAATGAAATTCTACAATACTGCCAAGAATTGTAACAATAGCACATTTCAAAGTTACAGTTAATTGGCACCCCCTGCCAAGAACTGTAACCACGAACATATAGAGCTTTTTATTACATAAAACTGAAGCTCTTGACAGGCTGACTCAGATGGCACATCTCAACAAATGATGTGTGAAATTAGAATTCTTGGCAGGGGGTGCCAAGAATTGTAATTTATCACAAAATACGTTACAGATGTTGGCACCCCAATTGAATTCAAAACAAATAGGTTATGTTCTTCTTTCCAATAAACAGTGTGAGCAGTTAACTTTACAGGCAGAGAACAATGAAATTTTCGCCGCCATTTATATTACAAATGTGTGTACTTACAGCTTTTGTTACCAGCCATTCCTTAATAAATTCTTTAGAAACCACACACAGAATTGCAATACATTACATTCACCCATATACTAAACACTCAAAGCAAAAGGGTCTGTCTCTTCTCACATAAAGTTCTTGACAAGGCCGAGGATACCCGAATACGTACGAAGTTCGTGCTACTTCGGATAGTTATTAATTTTTTTTCATTTTTTTGTGTTTCGCTTTGTGTCACATAACCTTTATGACAAGAAATTTGTTGATAAATAAATGTTACTTTCAGGCATCAGGCACGAAAAAAATTTTTTGCTATATCAATTAACTCTGTGTCTGTGTTGTGGGAGACACTGGTTTTTGATTTGTCAACACGCTCTCGAAATATTAAAAAGTACTGTACTCGTATGATGTTCGTGAGTATTGTGTAACAATTTTTTATGTCGAGAAGTATTTGCTGCATATTTGAAACATATTTAGATCTTTATTTAAAGCCGAGTTCATGATGTAACTGACAAGGTCGACTATATAACGTGGTATTTGTTAACTGTTTTAGTAGAGGTACACATGACAGTGATCAACATCGAGGCAACGTGGTTTGCGTATGCTTACAGTATAGCTGACTATGCAAAAATCTATTGCTATTTCCTGTAAAATATTTTAACCTTAATTATTTCCTGTAAAAAAAACTAGGTGTATGTTAGGCACATGAAACCTTTGTCTCTTCCTCTGTCACCTACCAAATTTTCCAACCACCCTTACCAAATCCTCCGAAAGTAAATTCAGCTCCCTCACTTACTTCATAAGCATAATATACCTAGCCCCTTCTGTTTCTCGTAATCTGAAAATTCTTGCTGATATTTCTCTATATTCTGCCTTTGCTAACAGACAGCCTAACTCATCCCAACCTTCCCTCTCCATTCATTAGTTTGTACATACTTACCAGCCCCTCCACTCTTCTCGTTTCCCTCAGTGATTTCCAACTCTTCCTTCAACAACACTGATGGCCGGAAGTTCCCTTCGTCCTCACCAGCCTGTCCTTACCTTCTCCACTTATCCTTCGCCCAACTTGCTGCTTGTCTTTGCATTTTCTCCAGCTTCCGCACACCTCCAATTCCACATACGGGTCTCACTCTGCTGCTGCGTACTCTTAACACTGGCCTTAAGAGTGTGTGGTAGATAAATAAACGCTGAAAACATCAATTGATTTCTACGCCTTTTTCGAAGCCAGTATGGATAAACTATTCAATGATAGATAAAACAGTTCTGTGCAAACAATATTATTTTGCCACTCACGTCCAAGCCCATGTCGTTGGTCATTACTATAAAAACAAAAAGTAGCCCATCACACTTCCTTCTGGCACACCGTATGTAACCTATTCCTCTTGCGATAAGCAGTCTTCCACTTTTGCCCTATATCTCCGACCTCCGGAGAAGTCTCCAATACATCTCACTACAGCTTTGTCTACCAGCAATTCATGAACTTTGTTTTCGAAGTCAATGAAGTAGGCATCCACCTGCTTCCCCTCATCAACTGCCTGTACCAAGTTCTCTAGTACCCCAGCCAGCTGTCTCTTACAGGAATAACCCTTCCTAAATCCATGTTGATAATCCTGTAACCAGTTCCTCTCACTCATAACCTGCACTACATATTGAACCACCAGTCTCTCCAATATCTTCCCAGTATTCAGTGTAAGATTCACTGGTATGTAGCTGCCAGGCCTCCCCTTATCATCCCCATGCTTGAATATTGGGACCGCCGCTGCTTTCTTCCAATCCTGTGGTAACTTCCCCTCCTCCAGAGATCTGTGAAATATTACTGCTAGATATGTGACCAACTCTCCCCCACTAAACTTAAGAGTGCTATTTCCTATACCATCTGAACCTGCTGCCTTATTACACTTTAGCCCTAATTGTTAGCTTCCTAAGAGACACCTGGGCTCCTCCAGCTTCATTGCTCTATAATCATCCTGCTCCTCAAACACTGACAAGTACTGTTTTGATGTTTTATCAGTTGTAGCTTGTTCGTCTGCACCTTTCAACCCTGGCATTATCCTGTCCCTCAGTTTACCTCCTTAAAATAATCAATTTCCTCTATTTATTCCATCTGTCCTCTTCCAGCATATTGGTAACCATTTATTCCCTCCCCAATCTTTCGTTGTAGCTCTCTACCCATCTGTCTCATCCCTTCCTTAGTTCTTGCCATCCCGTCATTCCTCCATTTTGAATCCCATCCTCCCCCATCACCAATCCTCTTCCACGGTATAAATGTTACCTTATTCTCATATTTTTTTCATTCTAAATTCACTAGGCTACGTAAGATCTCTATACTCTCCCTTTTAAACCAGTTCTCAAACCTGTACATTAGAAAAAGTTTTGCTCCCAACTCATCTCCTCGTCCATACTACCACACCACTCTATCATTAACCTTCTCAGCCATTTCACCCCCAATCTTCAACTCCACTACTGGAATACCATGGTCACTGATCTCTTCAAGTATTGCCACACCAACAATAGCATTCCCAGGCCTAACACCACTTCTAGTACGGACCCCTCTCTCTCTTCAGTTCATCTAGTGGGTTCCTCTTCTGCACTCAAGCTGCTGCTCACTAACTGTGCTGCCATTCTCTGCATCACGTTACTCATCCCTTCTGCTCCCTCATTCCACTGTACATCCAGCATACTGCCACAACAACCCACTGCCTGTTCTTGAGTATCAGTCCTGTTCTTTATCACCTCAATAATATCCCACGCTAGCCCTGGTGACCTGTATGCTGCCAGTACTGTGATACTTCTACCTGTTTCTTTTACACACACCATTATTCCACCTCTCCTTTCTTCCTTATCTCTTCTGAAAATAATGAATTTATCCTGCTTACATTCACAGTCTAGCACATACTTGTTCAATCATGTATCCACTCAGCCTTACCCCAGAAAACATTAACTTGCCATACACACTTTGATTACCTTGATATTTATTGCAGCACTTTGGTAGAGATAAGAGTGTAATACATTACCAACCAGTATAATTTTGAGAAAAAGATGGGAAAAGACGGGGGGACAAATTGAACAAGCTATCTAATAAAATTAATCTGCCATTGGGTGACCACCCCGGTGGTAAGTTTAGTGTATCCCATCACTTAGTTCCCTGGACCTTCCTAAAATATGTAACCCAAGTCACAGTTGCCTACTCCAGTAAATTTCTATCTTTCACCTACTTCCTAAGCATGGCCTGTCAGGTTTCAAACACTGAAATATACAACATGTACTTGGCAATGCTTGATACAAAGCTGAATCTGTGTTTAGGTCATTCAAAATAAAATGAACACAAAAAATTTAACTTTTCAAAAATATCACTAGCCGTTACTGCATACAATGCAGCATTAACTATAGTTGCCTTATAGCTAGTTTGGTTGGCAGCACAACTGTGCAATATAGTTCCGTGTGTTACTATTTAAGTACAACAGTACAGAAATGAATCAACCGAAATCAACATAATTGTGTTTTATGTAATAAATAAAAGATTTTTACTAAACTGTATTGATTCATACTGACTGCACAATTTATCTTACACGCGTAAACATTAAGTGACGTGTCCAGAGAGGTTAGACATGTCGCGTCATTAGCCGTTACATGCAAAAAAATTTGAATTGGCTGAAAATAGAAGTTTAGCAGGGCTTCTCTGAGTGCTCACTTCATCCCGAACTACCTGTATGTAAATTATTTTTGGTATTACAGTACGTACTCTCACTGGAACACTGCAACTATTCACTTTTGCACACGTATGTCATGTGTATTCCATCTACACTTTTCCTGGGGATACAGTAGCCAAGTAAAAACATATAAATGTGAAATAAAATTATTTCCATATTTTATGAAGCACACATCTTACCTGTAATGAGATAATTACCAGTTGCAATCACATATACTTTCCTAAACCCTAGTCCTCCCTTCTAGAACTTGCGAAGAAGATATAAATTGGCAGTGTAATGGGATGAGCAGTATTGAAAACTCAAAATATTACAGGGCTGCAGTGACCGAGTGGTTAGACCATCCCCCCTCCAAGGTGATCCGGGTTCCATTCCTGGCAGGGCGGGATTTTCTCTTGTGGGAATTGCACTGGATGATACCGTTGTTAGGCAAGTTTCCTGGGAGATCACCAGTTTTCCCCCGCCCTTTCATTCTGGCATTGCTCCATACTCACCTCATGTCACCCCTCACCAGCGCTGAAGACCTCGATGTTAAGCATTGACCAGAATCACTCACTCGAAATAGTACAGTGTCAGATAAATTCAAATTTCTGACTTCTTGGATTGGTGGAAAACAGATGAGAATTTGTGTACAAAAAAAAACGCACACAATAACTACATTAGGGTACCAACTGTATATTACTAACAACAACAACACACACATTAACAACTTATATGCAGACATTTTTCTCCACAAACAAAACTGAAAACCAATGTTGGGGCTTCTGCTCTTGTCTCAAAAGTATCGATGGAGTGTCTCTAGGCTCTACTATACACTTACATAAACAGTAGTAATTTTTCTTGAAACTTGCACTGTTTTTGTCTCATGTGGTTCAGGCACTGTGTTAGCTGGAGAAAATAATATAAATTACGCTGTATGGATTACAGTACTGATACAACATTTTATAGTTTGTGGACTGTAGATACAATACCAATTGAATAATGCACAAGAACAGTACAGACCATAAAAGTTGCAACATTCTACTTTTCTTTATTTTTTTCTGTGGGAGTGAGTGGAGAAATAAAGAGTAGGCAAGTTCTTTTTGCACTGGATAGCAAGTCCTCCTCCTGGCATGACAGTTATGACGACGTCAGCGGTTTGCCGCCTGACATACAAATTTTTTTACAATACTTCTAAATAATGTAACTGGTCTGGATCCCAGAATTTGCAGGTATCACGACACTCATACTTTGGATGGCCGGCAGTTGGCACGCCGGCCCATCATTCGCAAGTCTTTTGTCTGTCTTCATTCCGACACCTGAACATACACCCGGCATAACAAGCCGGTCCGCTAACCACCTCTTCCTTCTCACTGTTAAAAACTCCCTCTTGTTGCCCTGCAGACTTTGGTTCAGTTGGGCCAGTCAGGAGGCAGCTTCTGAAACATGACTCTGCCTCTCAAGGACAGTAATTTCCTGCCATTGCCGTATTTATTACAACGTTAATTCAATTTAATTTTGTTGTACTTTGACAATTACCCTACATGTGTTCTTAATTCCTGAAATTCCTTATATTATAATTCCTATTATTACTATTTAACATACATATGTATTTTAAATACTACAGTATAGCCTGGTTCTTCTACCTTCTCGACCATCAGCTAGGGCAGTTACATGTTTGGTTTGTGGGTGGGGGGGGGGGGAGAAGACCCAGATACTTGCCAAATGCACCTGCTACTACTACAGAGACAGAAATTCATACATTTTTGTTTCTCCTAAATAAAATTCTGTTCACAGATACTTGCTTTAGGAAATTGTTTCATTAGGATCATGACATGATGCTGAGAAAAACAAATAGTCCACATGGCTGGTTTATTTTTATATCTGTGACTTATGATAATTTATTATAATTGATGGCTATAACTCTGATTAATTAAGGTGGCAAACATATGGCGTGTTTAAAGAATTTAATGAAAGCCAATAGTACAAAATTAAGTAGAACTCAGGTACATAAAAATCAGCAGGCAGACAACATTGTTCTTTCTAGGTCACTGAATAATATGTAAAAAGCTATACTGACAAGGTTTGTGACAAAGCAAATAAGAGGTTCATTATATTTATTGTATACTACACATTAGATGTTAAAAAAAAAACTTTATAATATTTTAGACCTGTCAAATTTATTTCACAATAAAATCTCATACGAAGGGCCTAAAAATTGAAGTGTATCACATTTCCAACAAATAAGACAGTTGTATTTGTTTAGCAATTTGAAAACATTCACCGTTCCAAATACTATATATCAGTATAAAACAAAAGGTATTGCAAATATTTCAAACACAATAAGTTTTATAAAAGTATTAACTGTTTCATAATACAGTAAATGCACAATTAATATAGACTTGTTGATTTTAAGCCTACTTACAATGTTACATATGAAATAATTTGTTTGGCTCATTCAATTAATAAAATACTTTACTTGTCCCTTGATGCGAAACAAACAGTACCGGTAGTACATCTGAACATAATGTAATTTAAGTACGTAGGCCTACTTTTACACTACATCACAATAATAACTAATAATACCAGACTTGTCAGCAATCATATCACAATTCCACAACAACTGGTGATGCGTCATCTTCAAGAAACTGCAGTTCATAACAGGTTATTGGTATCTGTAGTACAGAAGAGGAGTCTCTGGTGACCATGCTTGTCTACCTCACTGGTGAAATTATATTTGTTGAGTCTTATAATTCACATGGTAGACCCTCAGGGTTATGGAAATATCCTGACAATGCTTTTCCTGAAACAGTTCAATTATCTTAGTAATATAACACATGTAATAATGTGTATAGTGATGTAATATATTATTAGACTGTGTTAGCTGGAAGAAAAAAACTATGAAAACATAACGTTAAAATTTAGATCATTCACCGAGAGAAAACCAATTGAAATTCATATCACACCTTACAACTTTGATACAAATATTGAAGATGCCAATAAATAATAAGGAGAATTAAACATTCTCAAGTGTGGAGTGTAAATCACATTAATCTACCCTGACTCTCTTTAATACACTAACATAGTCCTATTTGAATCGATAAAGTAGTGCAGTATGTAAACATACAAAAATATACACTCAGGGAGAGGTTAGTAGTCCAAAATAGTGTAGAGGTGACAGAGGAGTACCAACACTGTTTTAGAAGTTACTCGTGCGAGATGCAGCTGAGAAGGCTACTGGAAAACTTAATAAATACAGACGGTTGACCAGGGGAACCAGGTGGATGCCTGTTTCATAGATTTAGATACGGCCTCTGGTAAGGTTCCTCATGTAATACTGATGAAGAAAGAGTACCATCTACTGGAGAGCAAGGGGGTGGTCGCCGGACAGGAGACTTCCTGTAGGGATGAACAGAGAGGCTGAAAGTGGGGCAGTCTTTATCAGAGGAAGGCAGTTCTGCAGGGTAGCATGCTGGACCCTGTGTTGTTTGCCATCATGGTAAATGATGTGGTAGCAATGGTGACTGGTAAAGTGAGATTGCAAATGATTGTGTATTACGGAGAGGAGTAAAATGAAAATAAATGTTAGGAAGACAAAGACAGTAAAAGGTTCACAAAGATGAGGGAGAGACAAGAAGCCAAGTATAAATGACGGGCATGAGATAAGGGAAGCTAATGAATGTAAGTACCTGGGGGTGATAATTCAGGGGGACCTTTGATGTAGGAAACAAACTGAGAGATTAGTGGCAAAGAGTAGAAGGGCCTTAGAAAATAATACTGGAAGAATCTTGAAAGGAGTCATTGGGGAAGTAGGTTAGAGCTCAATGAAGGACAAGCAAAGAGTTGATATATTGGCCAGGATATATAAAGTAGTTAACAGAGTGGGAGGATGGGAGAAGTTAAGTAACTAAGGGTTTTCACAGGGATAGAGGTACAAATAGCAGGGCTTGGAAGACAGAATGAGAGGGGCAGTACCTATGCTTGTGAGAAAAATCAAGGAGTGCAGTGTTTTGAGGGAGGAGTTGATGACAGTTAAGGGGATGAGGCAATCCCGGGAGGGTGTGGAGAGGGAGGTTTAGTGAATATTTCTAAGGTGTTTGCGACCGTTAAAGTGCCCATCCGCAAGCCCATGTGTACTATAAGCTACGTAACACTAACAAAACTTAAAAAGTTTCTGCTAAGCAAAAAAAAAATGTCCCTTTAGTTAATTATGTTTCTACTTCCGTGGCAAATATTGAAAATGACTGTTTAAACACTTTAGACACGCCAATTTTTTAATTAAGTTTTACGACGACTTTGCTCAATATAAGTTGGGCATAATCAAAAATCAGTTTCAGGATTGACATAACAGGTCTATTTGTGTAGAATCTGAAAACTACCCTACACAGTTTATTTCACTAAAATAAAATGATTAAAAGAATACGTTACTTAACTTACCTGGTATCAGTTTGCCGACACACTTCCACATATTGTAACCAGTGTACATTTACTTTTTAAAATACAGAAACGTAGAGACAGGAATTAATATACTGTTATAATTACGTTTACTTGAAGATATGTAAGTACAAAATTAAAGTTGGTTCGTACAAACACTCGTCACTTCTCACTTGCACAACCCCAGTTATTATCACATAATGACATTGACTAATATTACAAATCATGCAATTATTGCGTAAATATATGCAGGATGTTGATAACGACATTCAGCTCATCGTGCTAAACATTTACATAAAAATGCCACGTCCACTACATTGCCATAAATGTAATCAAGTGTGACGCGATACGGCTTTTCCGAAGATTCACGAACTTCACATTCGGATTTCCTCGGCCTTGTCGAGAACTTTATGTGAGAAGAGACAGATCCAAAGCAAAATGGAGGGAAACCTTCAACGTATCAACGTAGCCAACATTATGGGCTACAATATCCTATATTTAGGTTTGCCTTAAAAATAAAATTACTCTTATTATTTGTTAATTTGTTTGTAAACTGCCAACAACTGTAACCCTGCCAACAATTGTCTACTTTACTGTATAAATTTTTACAATATTGTAGTTAACAATGCAAATGTTTTGCAAGTGTACCACCTAATATCATGTTTAAAAATGTTAGGTACCACTTACAGAACTGAGCGTAGTATCTTCTGTAGATGAACATGTTACCGTTTCAAAAAAAGATTTTGAACCGAAATAATTTTTTCATTATTATATTTAAAATACTCTTGAATAACTTTTAAAGGTAAAATATGTACATTATGTTTAAATGGTATCTAAGGATATACTAGAATTTCTTACGAAGTTTTGTTATGTTGCATATAACATTTGTAGCCTGTGAAGTGAGTGGTTACGTTATTTAATGAACTAATTTTAAAACTTGACATACTGTTGCAGTTTTATTTTAGCTACTATTTGTACTTGAACTATGTGGGGCTAATACCATTGCACATTGAATTTTTCAGTAACCCTCAAGGAAAAATAAAAAAAGAGAGACATTCCAGTCCAGAAGGAAGCGACACATCAGGGAATGAAGTGAAGCCAAGGATAAGTCCAAAGAAAGAGAAGTGCAGCCCAGAGAGAGGTGTGAAGCAGGAACGGTCACGGTCTCGACGAAGCCGCAGTCGTTCGAGGAACAGGCATCGTAGCAGGAGTGGAGCGAGGCGCAAGGAGAGGGACCGGAGGAGCAGGAAGGACAGAAGTAGAAGTACGGAGAGGACAAGGAAGGATAGGAGCATAGATAGGGGCAGGAGAGTAAGAAGTAGGAGCACAGACAAGGGTAGAAGGGAAAGAAGTAGAAGTGTGGATAGGGGCAGAAGAAATCATAGTCACGATCGTCATGGCAGCCGTAAGAGAAGTCGCAGCAGAGACAGGAGACAAAGGAGTGGCAGCCCACCAGACAAGAAGCGAGCTCGTTCTGCCAGTCGAGAGAAGGACCGCCGTACAGCTGGTGCTGTTAGTGAAGACCCGGGAGTGGCCACAGAGCCTGAGATTGGCAAGGTAAGAAACGTAACTGGTTGGGACGTTTAACTTGCTCAGATATGATATAAAACTTCATGTAAGGTAAGATTACTGTAGTTATAACACCCGGAATCAAGTTTTAAATTTGTGAATGTTGATTTGTTTTATTTCATTTTCTTCATGAAAGAGACTGTGTGTTATACTGTAATGGAAGTATACTTTCATGATATGCATGTACTGTCAGTAGTATTAATTTAATGTACTTGACATGGCATTTTAATTTAATGTGTTTTCAGTGGAACAGCAGGTTAACAAAATTTATTTTGATTACTTAACGAAGTTAGAATCATAGTATGTCTAAGTTAGAACATAATGTAATTCTTGATAGATACACAAGTAATCACAAATTTATTCTTGTGTGAAAAGTGTGTGAATTTTTATGTAATATTTTATTATATAGTCGTTATGTTGGCAGACTTTAGTCAGCTTCATCAGATATATACGTCGTGAAGATTTTTGAGTACAGTATGTGATTTTTCATCAAGTGTGACTTTGTGAATGATGGTGTTCCTATTAAGAGTTAAGTACTGACATTGTAAGTATTGAATGTAATAGACTAATATTATGTTGCAGCTTGTGGGAAGATGATGTTTTCAGATCAACAAGGTTGTATTCCTTTACAGATATATGCTGGCAAAGTGGCCAACATTGTGCCATTTGGTTGCTTCGTCCAGCTAGAAGGTCTGCGGAGACGCTGGGAGGGATTGGTCCACATATCCCAGCTGCGTCGAGAGGGAAGAGTGACAAATGTGTCTGACGTGGTTACCAGAGGACAGAAAGTTAAGGTGAGATCAGACTTTTTATGATGTACAGGTAGGTATGTCACAGGTATCAGTATGTATTAGTGGTACACCATACTTAGTACTGTAGTTTTGTCATTATAATCATCTTTATTTTCATTCACTCTTCCTGAGTGAAGATGTTTGTTGATGGCAGAATAAAAGGACATTATGTAATTTGTGTATCTGTTACATAGGTGAAAGTGCTGTCCTTTACGGGTCAGAAGGTATCACTATCGATGAAGGATGTTGACCAGTATACTGGAGAGGACTTGAACCCTTTGAGTAGTAATTTGCTTCATGGTAAAGAAAGGTAAGTATTGAACTTTCACTTGACGTGTGTAATTCATTGCTTTTTATCATCTTGTTTACTTACCTTTCAAAAATTATTGCTGTCTAGGAAGACTTTTGTTATTTGGTTACTAATGGAGTATGGAAAAACATAGTTTTAGTTTTCTGTCATATCAGTTTTGTACATTGAGTGATCGTGGTGTCTTGTCATTTAATACAATGTTCGCTGTATTTACCTGCAAACTCATTTAGGTATATATGTTTTTCAGAGGGAACTGCCAGGAGAAATATCCCCACCCCCTTTTACATTTTTATTAAGAGTGCAGTCCATCTATAGGCAGGCAAAGGGGCAGGAATCATTGTCTCTGATATTTATGAAACTTTAATATATTAAAATATGAGACAATTTAAGACATACATACCATATTTACTTGTGTGTAGTGCACATTTTTATCCCAAAACAACTGATAAAAATTTGGGGGTGCGTACTATACACGGAAAATATAAAGAAAAAATAATTGGAAAAATGCTGTGACAGGAAGGGGAGAGGGAGAATGTGGAGTTGTAGTCGTAAACCGGGGGTGTCAAAGAGTGGGAGGAAGAGAGAGAATGTTCTCACCGTCTGGTTCCTCCATCATTACTCCTCTTCCTTTTCTTTTCCTCCCCCCCCCCTTCCCCCATCCCAACACTGCTGTAACTGCTGCTGCAAAAACCATAATTTTTTTGTTTGACGTGGCAGATATGAAAGTTCGTGGGTGGTGGGCGGAAGCAATATGAGAAGTTAATTTTGACGTCTCGTGATCAGCTGTCTTTCCATGGGGAAAGAAAGGAATAGAAAGGGCAACACTATTCTTTTTTTTTCCTCTTAGGAGAGGGAAGGTAAGGCAAGGGAGGTGGTTGAGGCCGCACAGCCCTCTGCTTGTAACCACCCCCTGCCAAATCCCTGAGCCTTTCTTTCTTCTCTGCTCTGGACAGTAAATAAAAAAGGCAAAAGTGCTCTGCTATCATGGCACGTTATCTCGATAAGGAAGGGCATGCGGGAAGTGGCAGACACACAACACAGCAAGAAGGAGGAGGGGGGACTGTTATGTAGGTGTGAACACACACACACACACATGCATGAGCTGGCTGCAGGCAGAGGCAGCAAGCGACCTTGGCAGGCTATTTATAGATACCTCCAGATAAGGATGAGGCAAGTCACAACCTCCTCCCCCCCTTCCTTCAGGCTGTCTTCCATCTTCACGCCGTCACTCTTTGGCTAGTGTGAATCCTGTCTTTCCTCTCTCATTGCTTTGTGGTCAGCCATGTTTCCTTTCTTTCTCCTCCCTGCCGATCCACCATAGTCTCCCTAGCACTGCTTCACAGTCTCGTACTCCCATGATTTTTTTTACATGCTAGCAAGGCACTTAAAATTTTTTCCTCTGATTTTGTGGCAAAAATCGTGGTGCCCACACGAGTATGTACAGTATTTAATAGTTTTTTAGACTTGATACTGTATATGGGTGTTCAGAGTTGTACAAGGCAGAGTGCTAATAAACAAGATATTGTTAGTATGCTAGAAAATGGTTAAATACCTAATTCTCAAAGTAAAATGCTATGTGTTAAGGAGAATTAGTGAAACATGCAGCTTTTCAAAACATGATTATCCAGTATTGAAGATAGGTAGAACAAAATATTTTTCTCTGCATCCTATAAGAGAAGTTTGCGTGTGTGTACTGTTCAAACTTCAATCTCTGTTTATTTACCCCGAAAAACCTGCTGAAAGAAAATTTTTTTGTGTCTGACAGTTTTGTGGTTAAGGTGTTATCATTAGCTGTGTGTGATATGGAGAATGAACCAATATTATTCCAAGAATGTCTGAACAGCCGAGGCGAAGATGAAATAACTACGAACATTACGACTTCAGGAATCAGCAGAAGAGATAGCTAAGGTATGCTACGCAATATGCAAAGGCATCCAGCTTGTGAAGACAGTGTCAATTAATGATTTTATGAAAGAATTTTCTAAAAGGACGTTCAAGGGCCATAACAGATATATATATATATATATATATATATATATATATATATATATATATATATATATATATATATATATATATATATATA